>DF362583.1:19979-50217 GCA_000787875.1 Solanum virginianum | reverse complement strand
CCGCTATCAACAACAAAAATCGAAAGAAAAGAGGTTCCTTTGTTTACGTTATTCTTTATGCTCTTGAAAGACTGTTGGTAATAATAAGTCATTCTTTGTTGAATTGTAGATGTTCCAGGTTCTAAAGTTCGAGTGAACCTATCCGCTTCCGAAATTTTGAAATTGGCAGAAAGCATAATCAACAAATCCAAACAAGTTCATGATGCTGTTGCTTCAGTCCCACTTGACAAGGTACTTATTCTCCTAGTTAGATTATGGGTTTTCCATTTTATTCATCTTTTTTTGGTTAGCATACTAAGGCGACCGTCGTCCAAGCCTCTTTTGCCACTAAACAGTATGTTGGACTTTGTATTAAAAACATTTAGGGCAAGTAGAATATGCAAAAGTCATATGACAATACCTCCTCTTTTCCCTTTTATGCCTATAATCTATTCTTTAAATCTTGTAGGCTACTCTCTATTCCTGCACTTTCTATCTCTTAGACTGTTGCATCCAGGGAAATCTTCAATTGTTTAGTCTTCTACTTTTTGATTGCTAGAAAACCATTCACTAACTCCCTGGCCACTCTATCTGTTGTGTAACCCACAAACTTAAGTAAATCCAGCTTTCCGTCAACTTAGTGATATCTGTCCCAGCGTGCTTCCCAATGCCAGAAAATGGACAAGTTGTGTCTGTAGGCCTGTTAGGAAGCTCCAAATTGTCTCTTCTTACTTTGTCCAAAGTTGCAAAGGTAAGGCATAAACGGAAGAGACTGGACTCAAATTCAATTACCTCTGACTCCATTCCTGGTGAGAATCTTGCCTCCAGTGAACTCCAAACTGTGGGTGACAAGTTTAATGGGGGTGGGAAAGCCCTGGGAAGGGCTGTGTGCTTCAATTTAACCAGGGCTGTTCATATGAGATTTCGTACTAGCAGTTATTCATGTATATTAGACATTGTAGTCTCTTATACGATACACCTCTGCTATTGCAAACTGAGAATGTTTCTCTCCCTACCTTCTCTTCGGCTCTCTCTCTCTCACTCACACACACACACACACACTCACTCACTCACTCACCCAATCTGAGTTAGTTCATTCTGTAATCTCAAATTTGATAGTGAATAATTATTCACTCTCTAATCATACCATTTTTGTGAAATCCATGACTTATCAAACATTTATCTAATGGAACTTTTATATTCTGGAAGATTTTTATAACTGATTGAAAATGCAGTATGCAGACTATGGCTGATATATTGCTTGTATGTTTGGCGCTCAGTTATGTTAGTGCAGCAACAAAACTACAAGTTAGGCTGAGATCAATCATTGGTTAGAATTGATGGGGATCTTGGGTGATTATATTTAGGTGTCTGGCTGCATAAAGCCCCATATATACCACCGTCTTTAATACATTTATAGAGGATTAAGGTGCAAAGCTATACTATGCCCAAGGGTCAAAGTACTTAAGTATGGTTCCCTATATTTAATTCTGATCAAAATTTTGTTAATATATGTTGAGTTCAAGTTCATCATGTGAAGAGTGAAGTGTCTCAATACGAAGAAGAAGAAATTAATAAATTAATTACACAAGCCAAAATTTTGTTAATATATGTTGAGTTCAAGTTCATCATGTGAAGAGTGAAGTGTCTCATTTAGCTGACCGTTGGGCTAACTTGGGTGCCAGGTTGTAGTCTTGTTAGCTGAAAACTACTTTTTAGCTCTCTGCTTACTTTTTGGAGTCAATCAGGGGTTTGTTTTTCTGCGGATTTATCAAATATTGCGATTTATAACTGTTCTGTGCATTAAGTAGTATGCTTTAATCTGATATGCATTTCTCAAGATGTGGCCAAATTTTTATTGCTAAATTTGTAGGTTGGCTATGTAAATGTAATATTGCCATTAGCAGAATTGGAGGCACAGCAGTTCCCATTGATACAGTCATGTATCTTTCCTAAATGGTTATCAACTTCTGAGGATATACGCAAAGCTAGTGCTGAGGCAGAGAAAGAAGTAGATGCTCACATTTCTATGTGCAGGTTCTGGCATTGCAAATTTCAATGCTTCTATTTCTTTTCATAAGTCTTTTAACTGGAAATTCCTCTCCTGCTTTCTGGTATGTTGAAGTAGCAAAGAAAATCTGTTTGGTTCTGCACTTGATCTGCTGAAATGAATTCTTTTTTTCTTTTTTTTTTTTCATTTGAAGTAGTGATAGTAATTTGTAGAAATCAACTAGCATGGAACTGAAAATCCAGGAATCATCATCCACATTTTATTTTGACCTTTCAAACAACAATTGTATTGACCTGGGATCCTCCTGGACATTAAGTGGACATGATAAATGTGAATCTTGTTAAAAATCTCAATTTCCACCTTCCATTGTCATCAAGACTACCCTGAATTCTCTAGTCATTGTTTTTCTGTTTTGCTATTATTAGACAGAAACTTAAATTTATGATCTATCTCTAG
Source organism: Solanum virginianum (assembly GCA_000787875.1). Lineage (NCBI taxonomy): Eukaryota > Viridiplantae > Streptophyta > Magnoliopsida > Solanales > Solanaceae > Solanum > Solanum virginianum. The sequence continues at coordinate 47,771 of DF362583.1, read as the reverse complement.
CTCATTACCTGAATGAAGTTTTCTTCCTTAACATGTTTATGAAAACTCATAAATTTATTGGCTTGTATTGCGTAATAGCTTCCAAAAAACATTGGTAAACAATTCTTGTTTCCAAAATGTAAATCATATCTGAGTCTGCTGTGCATTTTGTATGTCCAAATGCTTACTAAGGTACAGGTCCTTCAACAAGCTCTTCATGCAACATTCTTATCTAGGATGCCCAACATACCATGCAGAGTCTTATTTATAACTTCCCATCAATAAACACAAGTATGTCTGTAGCTTACATCTGGCAACTACCTGATGATGTAGAATACAACAACATACCCAGTGTAATCCCATAAGTGGGGTCTGTGGATATCTGTTAATGTAAAATCATAAGTAATATTTTGTTGTGCATTAATTTAAATTCTAAGACTATTTCTCTGACAAATTTTTCCAAGAAGCACTTGTTCTGTAATTAACTGAAATCTCTGAACTTTCCTTTATATGAGTTCAGGAAGCGCGAGGATGTGTACAGAGTTGTCAAAGCTTTAACAATAACTGGGGAAGGATTGAATACTGATGCTAAAAGCTTTACTAGGTTCCTGGTATGGAGCGTGGGCTGATTTCTTCCCTTATTTGATTTTTAGTGTAACTAGCATTTGATCACGCACGGGTTATGTACTTTTTCCGCATTCACTCAACCTGGCTTAGTCTTTCTAGGTGGTTACTATGCTTCCATTCTAGTTGTGCTATTTCCAAGGATTTATACTTTTTAAAATTACTGTTTGGGTTTTCCAAAGCTATGTAAGCTGTTCACTTTGTTGCCGGTTGAGAAATACAAATGTGTCTGAGTGGTCTGATCTACCTTTGTTGGGAAGTGACACCTATGCTATTAAAAGATAGAGAACTAGCTACTCATTCCACTTCTGGACTATACAATGGAGATTACACAAGTTTACTGGATAAACGTAATATTTTACCCCTGCAGGAACAGACATTTTAAATTTTTTTCTCTGCAGAATATATTGCTACTAGATTTTGATTGAAAGCTATTTGAAAAGCTTACTTTGTTTCTTCATAATATTGATACGCAACGTTTATATTAGACGAGTTCTCTTCATTCTTATAATGTATTCATAAATTTGATATTTCAAGTGTTAAAAAGGTCTATTTCCCCGGGTCCTCTCTGCCTTATGCCTCTGTGTACACTTCCAAAAGACCCCTTCTGTCCATGAGGCTATTCAGAATTTGGTTTTTCCTAGTTGAAAGTTGTGACCTTTTATTTGAAAATATTTTTTTCAAATTTTTATGGGTTAAGATTCAGTGACAGGTTCGAGAATTTGAAAGGAATGGCGTGAATCTGACCTTATCTAAGAAAGAGGAGTTGCAGCGTTTAACAGCAAATATAGACGAGCTAAGCATGCACTACATTCGTAATCTGGATGATGATTGTAGTTTTCTACTTTTCACAGACATGGAGCTAGAAGGGTTACCAGCTGAGTTTCTCAAGGTAAGATGTAAGACATTAGTCTTCACATCCATCTCTCACCAGATACTTTTATTAGTCTGAGCGCACAATGGAAATTTGTTGCCTTCTATTTCGTCCTTTTTCATCGTCATCACTGCATGTCATTTTGTATAATGAAGTTGCACAGGGGCAATCAATTATCACATTGGGATGTCTAAATTCTACACTCAGACAAAAATTCATTTTTGGGTGGTTATAATAATCAATGTCATCCTGCAATAAAATACATGCCATGTATTTAAAACCCTAAACAAAATTAGCTCGATTTGTGTGAGAAATAAGAGAGGGGAAGAAATATATTGACAAGTTGATGATATAAGAAATACAAAACATCTATTTGTAGGTATCAATATTGCAGAAATGATATTTGTCCAATTTGGGACACTATTTTACTTAAAAACATAACACTCCAAGTCCTGGATTTAATATTCTAAGACTACAATTTCACATCCGTAATATTCACACATGCCAACTCAAAGTTAAAATGAGAAAATCAACTAGAGTTTGTTGATTTTGAAAATGTAAAAAGCAAATTGTCACCACAATGGTCGACGGAGAACATACAGAAAGTCAATGGAAAAGATCTAATCACCGGGATCTTGCTGGAAAGTGCTGTTTGCAGAAAGTATTTAGCACTACTATATAACATTCTAAATCTTTTAGCGAAATTCTTCATGAAATGCATTTCAAAGTGACTTAGAGTTAAGCGCTTATGTTGGCTGCATAAGTTTCAATTATATTCACTCAAAATGCATTTTCTTGATAAAAAAGATCCCTTCAAAGAGCATTTCCTGAAGCTCTTCTCACTGTTGAATCCATGCAGTGCTTAGAAAGATCTGAAGACGGTAAAAGAAAAATCATTTTGAGAAGCCATCAAATTTCACCAGTGCTAGAGCTGTGCAAGGTGAGTCAAGCAGAAATTATTGCATGAGTGAATATTTTGCTGAAAGGTAATTTTGTGTTACAGGACTAGTTTATGTCATTGCACCTAATGTTTGCTGTTTTAGACTTTACGTGGTACATGTTGATTATTTAGGACCAGGCAGGAATTCATGTGATGCAATCGATGCAGTATTTCCTTTAGCTTCCGTGTATTGAAACTGTAACATCTCTTTTTTGTATTTCACCAGTTTAACTGTTCTCTCTTGTAATCCAAACATAGTCTGGTTCATTTAGTTGAGCATAAGGAACTTCTGTGTTTGTTTGAAGTTAAAATGCTGTTGAAAAATTAACACAAAACTTCTTTTTAAAAAATGAATACTAATGTAAACTAATTATGATTTATTTCATAATTTTGAGAAGTTTTATAAAAAGCAATTTATTCCTGTCGACTAAATCACATCGCTAAGTACCAACATCATATGATACATGAGAGAAACAGAAAATACTGCTAATTCAATTCTCAAGATTTGGTCTCTCTCTCTCTCTATATATATACACACACGCGTGTGCGCCCACACAAACGGACGTATATAGCATAGAATGGAACATGTGAATGAGGACACACACCATGGAATTTGTATTCGAATAATGGCGAAAGTTCCAAATCCACATGCAAAATTTTCATGGTTAAGTATTTATATGTAATTGATTAAATCTTTTTTCTTCGTTACTCCTTGTCACGAGCCAAATCTGGCACTCAGGCTGCAATGGGGCAGCTGACGAGCTACTACCTACAAGGTGAATCCGCTAAGCTAAACTTGCGGAATATACAAAATAAACGTAAGCGTGGAAATGTAATACAAGCACTATATCTACCCATAAAGTGGCTAAGTCATGGAGCTACTATATTTGAATACAAAACATGAGTGGCAGCTCGTCGAGATACTAAATCTGCTAAAAGTTGAAGGTTCATGATCTAATGGGACTCACCTCAATTGAAATGACTAAGGAAGTTTGCACCTGGTTCCTGTCTATACCCTTGTACATACCCAAACAACAACTATCGTGAGTCTAAAGACCCAACAAGATCTTCCCCCTGAGGCAAGTCTTAGAAATCACTAGTAATGCATAAAAGCACTAATAAGCAGTGCATGTATAGGAATAGTTTACATATACTGTGCCAGATCAGAGATCATGACTACAAACAAGTAAGAAATGACAATATTGAATCTGAAATCTACTCACGGGACATGGTAGTTGTTATGTAAATGTCCTTGTCTTATCCCGTCTTCTAGGGTGGCTGGGTGGGGATGATGTACTGTGTCTTCCCTGGATTTTCATAACTCTGGCATCTACCTCTGGCTGAATATCCCATAGGGCCAGACAGAGTGCTCATTTGAAGAGGTGATAAATTGGAATTAACATCTGAGCAATATCATGTCTAATGGACAAAGACGACATTGCCTATTTTAAGTCAAGCCCAATAGCTTCTAACAAGAAACAGTGAAAAGCAAAAAAGAAAATGAGAAAAAAAGGAAAAAGGAGAGAATTAGGGGGGTTTACGATCAGGTGTAATGGCCAAGCTGCATGATTCATTGACATCAGAAACCTCAAGCTTAGTGCTGTAATTGGCTTATTAGATTCTGTTGTGGGTTACGTTTTAGGTATCCCAGTTAATTGGGAAGATCAATTTTTTTTTTGGGTGAAGATAAAGGCTTGGTGTGTGAATTATATGAATGAAGTTGGGGATTTTTAGGTGAGTGTTCAGTGGAGAGTCTGATAGCTGAGGAAGGTGGTGATAATGGTGGCAGTCATGGTGGAGAGGGAGGAGGTGCTAGTGGTGGAAGAAAAGTGAGGGAGGGGGGTAAAATGGAATGGACAAGGAGGTGGCATGCCACGTGGTATCCACCTCACCAAAAAGGCAATGCCGTGTGAATTGAACATACATCTTAGACATATTTGAGCTACTCGTGTAACGCTAGGGGTATTTTTGCATCAAAAGTATATTGGAGGGAAAGTATGATCCTTTTGCATAGTAGAGGGGCAATTTTGAGATGAGGGTTCTTCGGAAGCAGCCTCTCTACCTCTATGAGGTAGTGGTAAGGTCTACGTACATTTTACCCTCCCCAAACCCCACTTGTGGGATTCCATTGGGTATTATGTTGTTGTTGTTGTTGTTTCCTTCTAAAAATTCTCTTGCATGAACTCTTAGGCCCTAAACCTTTAGTAGACTTTAAGGTTGGTTGTTTTACTGTATATGAGTGAGAAATAGAGATAAGGGCTCAGGAATAGGAGATCACCAGTTTTAACGGGAAAAAAAGGGGGAAACTTTTTGTGTTCTAGTGTTCTGTCCGGTGGCTGGGTGGGGATTATATTTTTTTGTATAGGTTGTTGTCAACGATCTCAAGGTTTGTGTTGCTAGGACTCATCAAAATTGTCAATGGGTGCGTGTTGGATTCTCCAAAAGTAGTGTATTTTCGGAGAATCTGATGGGTGTGGCATCGAAAGTGAAGAGTCCGCTCAAGTTAGCTCAAGGTAAACCTTAGAATACCCAACAACCTGTACTTGGCCTAAATGGCTGTCACCTGGGTCTGTTCAAGTTTTTTGATTTAATCTTAATATAGACCGTTGATTACAACTGTCCATTTTCTTACCAAAAAAAGCAGCACATTTGTGGACATAAGCTAGTTTTTAAACTCATTTTGGGCGCGAATTCTATTGTTTATCTCCAGCTAAGCTGGTTTTATATGATGCTGAAAGTTAAGTCCCTGACAACAATACCGGACTATCTTTTTCAGTCTCTAAAGATCTTTCAATGCTTTTCGTCCTAATTTGTACCTCTTGGCATAGGGTCTCATTTTATGCAAAAATGTTACTTCTGAAAGTCCTTTATCAGTAGTCCTTGATACATCACAAACATTTGTGATTTAGAAGTTGTTTGTCTTTGAAGGTGGGATCAACCAGAAGAGCTGTTGCTGTTTCCTATGGGCAGATATGTGAAGCCAATGTTACTATCCTTGAACAGCTGGTAGGAAAACCCAGAAGTCTGCAGTGTTTGGGCATTTGTGAGGAAAAACTTTGACTTGATAGTCTATGTAGTTTTATTTTATTGAGTACTATATGTACGATGAGCTTTTACTTAATTTCTTAGGTTGTCTGTGGAGAACATTATTTTCACTAAAAATGTTGATGTTTAAGGTTGTGCTCGGTATGGAGGAAAACTTGTCTTCTAATTTTACCATGTTCGGTTGGCCAAAAGTTTTGGTAAATATTTTTTCAAGGAAAACAAGTTTCCTCATTTTCAATGCCACCCCTTAGCCCCTATTCCCCTCACCGCACTTCCCATAGTATTTTCTAGATTATATACAAATGTTTTTAAGATAATAGTTTTTGCTTACATATTGAACACAAGAAAATACGTAAAAACGAACTTATTTTCTGGGAAAACATTTTCCAAACATTTTTCATAGAAAATATTTACTTTCATACCGAACAAACCCTAAGATGAACTTATTGTCAACGTAAGTTACTGTTGATTATAGATTGACTGACCAAAATGTACTGATATGCTGCCTTCTATTTCAAATTCCATTTAATGTTCATGTTTCCTGTACAATTTCAGATTCAGTTGCGTCACAAACTTGCTAGATTGCTTGGATTTGCAAATTTTGCCGACTATGCCACTGATGATAGAATGGCAAAGTCTTCCTCTAAGGTTGGTGCAGATTTTATTGGTGATTGATATTCTTTACTGAACATGGACAGTTGTCCCAAAGAAGAATACACACTCCTCTTGGCTCCTGGTAGGAGTGCATGTCTTTCTTAACTCTCTTCCTTCACTATCATGAGAAAGAAGAGATATTGAGAGAAAATACTGCTTGAGTATTCCATCATTCCATGGGGGTTTAAATAGCTATGTGTACATGTTTGTAAGTAGGAGAGTGATAGCCTACTTTCTCAAACTTCTAAAGTGCTTTTCAAAGTACTTTTAGTAAGAAGCAATTTGTGTTTGAGTAATTAAGATAAAGAACACTTTTGAGCAACAGTTAGTGTTTGACAAGCTTTTAAAAAGTGCTTCTAAGTGTATTTTGTCAGAAGTGTTTCTCAAAAAAGTACTTTTGGGGATAAACTACTTTTTTAGCTTATGAAAAATAGCTTCTGCTTCTCCCCAAAACTTGACAAAACATCCCACTTTTTTAAAAGATAAGCATTTTTAGAAAAAAGAAACACCTTGGACTCCCAAAAATTTGGCCAAACAGGCTATGAATCGGATATATGATTACCGGTAGTAATCACGGTATACTAAATTTACAAGAACCTGGGATATCTACAAGATTCTAGCACTCCCCCTTAAGCTGGTGCATACAAATCAGATGTATCAAGATCATTATGAATGTAACTAATATGAAAACGGTGAGGGACTTGGTTAAAATATTTGCAAGCTGGTATTTGACTCAATAAATTTTGTATGATGTCTCCTGAGTATTTTTTTCTTTGACGAAGTGACAATCGATCTCGAGTGTTTAGTTATCTCATGAAACATCAGATTTGATGAAATATGAAGAGCAACTTGGTTATCAGTTATCACATATATGTTCCATCTCGTTGATTTCTACTAGTTTCAATTCTATGAGCAACTGATTAATCTAAAACAGTTCTCAATTGGTCACAGCCATTTTTCCCTATTCTTCTTATGCACTTCTTGCTCTTCCAAAATACCAAATTACCTCATAGAACACACCAATCAGATGTAGTCTGCCTATTAGAAGGCAATCCTGCCCTATCAGCATCTGTATATCCAACAATCTTCTCATGGAAGTGGTAAAAGCGATGTTGCTTTAGTTTATTTCTAGAGTGTTTTGATCATGACCTGTGCTGACTATATCATCTAACATTAACTGTGAAATAAATGCATAGATTTTTAGGTTGACAATCGAATCCAATATGATCAGCCTCATTGCGAGCCATACCAAACTTGTAAATAGTCGTGCTGAAACAAGCAAGGCCTCGAGCAAGCAAAATATGTATCAGCCCCATCTAGTTTAACAACGCTGATTTGTGAATGCGAGTTATTTTCCACTTCTTTTGTGAAACCCCTTATAGGACTTGAAATCAGATTTTTCGAAAAAGTCGTAGTGGGAATTTGGACTGTCAGAGGTCCATGTCGGTGCATGCTGAGCTATTTTTTGGAGATGCTTACTGGGCTTTTGTTGCTGGTGCAAGAGGATGCCGGTAGTCTTGTTTTCGTGCACCACCGTCACCAATTGATTCCGGCACATACAACCACCTCAAGCCAACAAAAGAGGGAGAACTCCTCAACTTCTTGGAACTCTAGGCTGTATTATGAGAAAACTCACCTCAGAAGGATATCAATGACTCTGATACCATGAAGATTTCAAGAAGAAAAAAGTTTTCTTTGTAAGTTTTGATGAATTTATACCCCATGAGAATGGGTACTTATACAATATGTCCCACGACTAAATAAGCAAAGAACTGTCTCAAAGGATGTTTGCCTATGTGCTAAAGGAACTCAATATAATTGGGTAAAGAAACCATCCAATCGTTCAAAGTTGTATCGCAAGGATTTTGAGCCAAAAACTTCCACTTTTGTTACCAGTTTCCAAAAAAAGAGGCAAAAGCATCCACTCCAAGTCAAGTAAATGGAGTAGTAAGCTGAATTGAGTTGTCCCAAATAGGCAGCTGAAGATGTACTAACAATGCTGGAAAGTGAGCTTATTTGCCGGAAAGGTCTCTGGAAAAAATTCTCAAATCACTGTGAGGGTATCGACATGTCGATCAACTGGTAGTTTGCAAAGAATATGGTGAGAAGTGGTATAAAAATACCGGATCTGTTAGAGAGGCTCTTTGTTAACCAAAAACTGATGGAACTTTTATTGTAAGGTTAGATCAAATAGGTGACCCCCGCAGACTGCTAATAGTGAAGAAAGTTCGTAGGGAAAAGGTTGCACACACTAGAGTACAATGCTGGCGGCGCATGGAGGCATGTGATAGGGTTTCCAACAGTTGATTTTCTGGGGTTGAGTCACATGATGAAGCGGGGTCTCACTGGTATGTGCAGTTGTGCACAATACTGGGGTCTCACTGGTATGTGCACAATACTGATGGAGAATGACAGACTAATCGGTCAGTTAATACAAAAACAACAACAACAACATAGCTGGTGTAATCCCACAAGTGAGTCTGGGAAGGGTGATGTCTATGCAGGCCTTACCCTTACCTTGTGAAGGTAGAGAGATTGTTTCCGATAGACCTTTAGCTCAAATAAAGCATTTTAAAGCAGGTTTGAAAAGTAAATACATTAGCGAAGAAACCATGTTGCAAAAAATGTAGATATAAACAGTAAACACAACAAATAATACAATACCAAAACAAGGGAAACAATAGATAATAATAAGAATCACAAAATAGAAGAGTATAGTTATAGGAGAGCAATAAGAATCATAACAGGAAAGTACTAATAATAATATTGCGAAGGACAAACCAGACAACGCACAACTTCCCCCTATCCTTCTATCTAATTCCCGACCTCTATAACTTCCTATTATTAGTAGTTTTCTATATGTCATATCCTGTCTAATCACCTCTCTGCAATGCTTGCCTACTTTTACCTCTCCTCAGACCCTTCTTTCAATGTCAGACAGTCAACACACTGGCCTGAAAATTGCACGGTGATGGAGTTTCTCACTTGTATGTTGCTGGTTACTGCACAAAAACTAATTTCTCTCGTAATTACAGAGAGTAAATCATGCTATAATGTATTTTACCAGATCCTAGAATATCTAAAAGATTCTAACAACTATCTTCTCTTCCCTTTTAATAGTTGTGACCACTACTATATAAACTAGAGAAGGACATTGCCCAAAATATTAAGAGGTGGTGAATATCTCCTTTTTTCTTTTTTTGCTATATGCAAAGACCAACAAATTATCTAACAGGTTGGACTGCCTATTTCAAGTTTGCAAAATGGATTTGTTTTTCTGTTCTCATGATTTTGAAACTTCTTAGGTGTTTGAATTTCTGGAGAGTCTCTCTGCCAGCTTGAATGATTTGGCCTACAGGGAACTTTCAATGCTTAAAGCATTAAAGGTAACTTCAAATTTACAATATGTCAAGACTTCAGAGTGCAGTTTATGCTTGGTCTGCTTCAACTATAAGCTTCACCTCTTGAAGATTTTTCTATTCTGGTAATATAGAAGAAAGAGGAAGGTGAATCTCCTTTTGGCATGGAGGATCTTTCATACTATGTCAAAAGAATCAAAGATCAACAATTCCATTTGAATTTTGGAGTAATTAGACAGTATTTTCCTATCAATTTGGTTTTATCCGGCATCTTCAAAATCTGCCAAGATTTATTTGGTAAACACATTGAATTGTATTTGGTGCTGTCGTTGATCCTTATTTCCTAACTCATCGTACAAGAATGTAAATAATTGTAATTCTTCGTTCAATATTAGGCTTAGGTTTCAAGGAAGTTGAAGGTGCTGCGGTTTGGCATCCAGATGTTCAGCTTTTTTCAGTTTCAGATATAAGTTCTAAAGAACTTGTTGGTTATTTTTACCTAGATCTGTACTCCAGGTTATCCCAGCTCGATTGTTCTTCTACAGTTTAATGTGCTTGCTTTATCAGCTTTATATGTAGAATACTTAAAAATATGTTACAATTTGAACAGAATAGGCAAATATTCTCACACTTGTGTCATAGCTCTTCAGAATGGTTTACTAAATAATGGTTCTAGACAGGTAACTGCTGAATGTATGACTTTCTTGGTTCTGTTGCTTAGAATTTTACGTAACGACATTTCCTTGAATCCAGATTCCTGTGGCGCTACTTGTTTCTCAAATTGAAAAGGAAGTTGATGGTCACCCTGGGTTATTGCAATTCTCGGAAGTGGTTAATCTTTTTCACGAATTTGGTCATGTGGTATGTGACTTTCCTTTGAAGCCCAGTGTAAAATTTTATAACTAGTCCAAATTCCAGTTGTTTCTCTTGTCACATTATAAATTTATAATACAATTGGAGAGCAATGCTACCCTGGCACTTGCCTAACAATTAAATACTAATATATATATATATATAATCTTACCCTATCTTGCAAATGTTATTTTGTCTAGTAATTTTAAGTTTTGAGGAAAAACCTTGTGGAGCACTCTAGGCCATTGCCAGCTATGCGACTTGTTAGTCAAGGGATTCACTGGATTCATTCCAAGTAACTACCACTGACTTCAAAAAATGGTTTTACTTTTGGGTTGAATCCATATTAAATTATTGCTGAGCTGCCTTACGTAGCAGTTATACCGATCATCTGCAGTGCTAACCAAAGAATTGATGTATGCTGCCATGAAACTATACTGGCTACATTGCTTTGAATGAGAACTACAGAGCTGTACTTTTGACATTATCTAATTAAAAGTTAAAGCTGCTGGAAAGCTTTCACGGAGGGATGCTAGATCTTATTCATAGTTGTTTATATATTTGGAGTAAAGAGTATCACATGTAAAATTTTCTCATCCATGACGTAGAGAGGGCTGATGAGGGCAGGTCAAGGAGAATGACTGATAGAATTCTAGTTAAGCAAGCTCCCTAATAAGGGGTCATATGTGATATGCACTTTAAGTAAATCCTGCATGGTAAAAGGATAGAATAATGATGTCCTATATAGTATAGAACACAATTCATATGTTACCTGCGCTTTTAAGGTTGATATGGAGTAACTTAAGATAAATCTATAAGGTCTTTTAGGCCAAAGTGAACAATAGGTACTATGGGCTTGGTTTTTGACAAATATGGACAAATCCATAGTCTCACAGAACGATAGTTGGGAAAATCTCAGGAAGGATGCTGAATTCTAAGGGGAGCGTATGTGATGTGCATGAAGGAGGGCGAGGTGATAAAGATGTGTCAGGGCTAAAGACGGACAGATTTTGTGCTGATAAACATTTTTTAAAAGGAGCGAATATGACACTTATCTCACATCAGAAAGGGAGAAAGTGATGTATTAATTATTATATAAGATAAGACAGAGCACAAATTCACTTGATATATATGTTTTTGGGCTCAATGTGATATTTCCAAAGGGGTAAATCTGTACAATCTGTTGAGCCAAAGCATAAACTATGTATCATAGATTCGACCTGTGACAAAAATTGAATGACTATCGGCATAAGCCCCAAATTTTTTCGACAAAGAACTCTTTTGTTCTCCTAGTAAGATTTTGCTTTTTGGTCCTTAGATTCCATTTGCCTTCGCATGCAGTGTTCTGTAGGGTGACATGCTTGCATATCAAGATCTGTGGTAAAGGCAACATAGAGCAAATCTAAAGGGAAACCGTACAAAAATTGACATAATTAATGATCACTTCTCTCTTTTCTGTTCTTTTATTTGCCCTTCCTTTGTCCTCTTTCTTGCCCCTGCCTATCCTTTACCCTAACTAAATCATTTTGGACCCTTGTAAGAGCTTCTCCTTTGGGTGCAAATGATTTTGTACTTTGTTAATATTCTTAAGTTCATACCAATTTCAATTAGCTTATTGCAAATTGCGATATTAGACTTCTTTTTGGTAGTTATAGTTGTCTTGGTTTTTCTTGGTATGAAAGTGTATCAGCAGGGGCACACTCTTATTCTTCGTCAGCAGAAATATGCCTTAGATCTCTTGCCTCATGCAGACATTCTTGATTCTCTAGTTGGATGTCACTTCCCTGTTTGATCTAGTATGGGTTTAGTTATTTAATTTTTGATACTATTATTTTAATAAGAACCTCTAAGAATGTCAAAAATGATTGTAGGACGTATTCTTCTTATATAATATAATACTCTATTCGTTCTACTTTTTGATAAGAAAAATATTACTATTTGGAAGTGAAATAGGTTTTTTGTTACCACAATTCATCAATACTAATAAGAGGCTAGAAGCAAGCACGTCGACGTGCCTGCTTCATGCCGAGGGTATTTTTGGAATTGCAAACCTCTTTGTCCACGTGCCTGCTTCATCTCGAGAATATTTTTGGAATTTCAATGTCTATTAAAGGTACTTCTAAATGCTTTTCCGTTGATACTTTGGTCCCATGAGCCATGTAAATAAAAGTTTTTTTGCTAAATAAGTGGGACCCAACATGATAAAATTTTGATAACATCATTAAACCTTTATCAAATAAGGAAATGTATACTTTTTTTTGGGGACAAATCAAAAAAGAAAATGTGCCGTGTGTTAGGGTAGCACGCTAATAGGTTAGTAAGGGTAGAATGACGTCAGGCCTTGTGACATAGTAGGTTAGTAGTAGTGGATTTTATCTTGTGTTGCCATTATCCGTCTTATATTTGTTACTTTTTTTACTGGTATTTTTTCGTATTTACATACTATCATTTGCTTTTTATTATTAGTCGTTCTTCCTTTTTATGTTCTTTCCCTTTTTCTCCATATTTAGCATTTTTTGCTTGTGGGGCTTGATTCTTGAGACGAGGGTTTCCCGGAAACCGCCTCTCTATCTCTATGAGGTAGTGGTAAGGTCTGCGTACATTTTAGCCTTCCCAGACCCCACTTGTGGGATTCCATTGGGTATGTTGTTGTTGTTGTTTAAGAAACTGATATCCAAATTAAGACTGAAAATTAGAAGGCTTTACCACCCATACTCCAAACCTCTTCATTCTTTTTGGATTGGAGGGAGTGACGAAGTTTAAGATGACATCCCAAATATAGGATTTTCCTTGTAAAATCAATATTAGCAAATGATTAATCGTTAATAAAAAATAGGCCAAATAAGCAGATTAGATTTTTGTGATTTCTTGGTCTAATATCCTTTTTTGAATTGGTAACATTGTACTTAGGTAGTACTGGAAAAACCATATTTACAAATAAGTAGAATGGAAGTAAAATCTACCACAAAGCTATACCAAAATCTACGTGGACCCTAAAACTTCTATGATTGACTCAGTCTCCTTGGAGTAGACATTTTTACACCAAGTACAGAACAACAAAATACACTTAAGCTTGACTCCTTGCAGGTTGTTCCTATTCTCAAAACACCTCTCTGGCTGACTTACCATATACAAGCAGGGATCATTCTCCATCTTTCGCTGTTTGTAGTCCCACCTCCAGCCACCTCCCAACTAAAAAGAGTCTCATCAATCTTACTAGGCATACTCCAGGATATCCTCTGAGATTAAGGAAAATTTGCTATAGCTGTACGGTAAAGTTGCAATGTAGGAAAAGGTGTCTCACTGTCTCTGTATCCTTACCATATAAGGAACATCTTTTGCACAAAAGGGTTCCTCTCTTGGCTACATTGTCCAGTGTCAAAACTGCTTCATTGTCTAGCAACCAAGTAGAACATGCCACTTTGTATGGCACTTTGATCCTCCAGATTTGCTTCAAGGCCATTTGAAGTCTTAGTTACCCTAAGACTTATCTGTTTGTATCCTTCCTTCAGCTTGTAACTACCTTTGTATTGCCCATTCCACCATAGATAATCCTTACCTGTTAGTGTACCTTGGAAATTCTCCAGAACCTTATAAAATTCAAGTATTCTAGGAATTTTTCAATAATTCAGATTTCTTCTGAGGATTAGATGCCGACTTGTTGTGACCTCATTTCAACAACAGTCGTCTGCTGGTTTTGAGCTAATGCAAAGATTTTAGGAAATAGATCTTTGAGACTATCAGCACCCATCCATTTATCAACCCAAAAATTAGTTTTCCTGCCATTTTGTACCTTGATAGTTGACTGATTACTGAGGAAAGGCCAAAACACTCTGATAGATTTCCATAGGCTAACACCATAGGGGGTATTGACCTCCTTGGTTACTCATTTATTGAGCTCCTCATACTTATTGTTGATTAACCTGTACCAGGGTGCTTGGTCCTCCTGATAGTACCTCCATAACTACCTTATCTTAAGAGCTTTGCTCAGGTTTTTGAGATTCTTGATACCTAATCCACCTTGGTCCTTACTTCTGATGATGTTCTTCCACTTGACCAAGTGAAAGCCTTTTCTTTCCTTATTGCCTTGCCACAAGAAGTTTCTTCTGATTTTGTCCGACCTCTGTACTATTGATTGGGGAATAGGGAAGATAGATAGCATATATGTGGGAAGAGCATCTAAAATTGAGTTTGTAATAGTTAATCTATTTCCCAAAGATAAGTATTGTGATCTCCATCTGGCTAGTTTCTATTCACATATCTTCAAAATTGGATTCCAAATGTCTATGGACCTAGACTTTGCCTCCAAAGGCATGCCCAAGTATACTGATGGCAAAGTACCTACTTCTCCTCTCAGGGTCTGTGAGAGGTGTTATCTGGAACCACAAATTGGATACAAATGGCTTTTGTTCCAATTTATATGGAGCCCATACTATCATTTGCTTTTTATTATTAGTCGTTCTTCCTTTTTATGTTCTTTCCTGGCTTTTGTTCCAATTTATATGGAGCCCAGATATGGCTTCAAATTAAACCAGTATAAGTCTCAATACCAGCAATGGCTCCTCCTCAGCCCCACAGAAAATTAGTGTGTCAAACGTGTGATTTCCACACTATTCCCAGCAACCTTGCTAACTTCAACCCCATGTATTGTTCCTGTTGTCTTGGCTATATTCAACATGTTGTTAAGCCCCTCCATAGCTATGATGAACAAAAAGGGTTATAGGGGATCCGCTTGCCTGATCCCTCTATGTGCACTGAAAAACCCTTCAGGAGACTCATTGATAAGTACTGAAGACTTCACAGTTGAATTGATCCAACTAGTCCATCTCCTGCCAAACCCATTTGTCTCGACACACTTAGAATGAATTCGTAATTCACATGGTCATATGCTTTCTCAATATCAATTTTCCATAATGTTCCAGGTTTGTTTTGGGACATTCTAGAATCAATTTCTTCATTAGCTATGAGCACTGCATCCATTTTGCCTGGTCTCATATCCTTTTAGCCATCACTAAGTGTAACATCTGAAAGTTTTAGATCTGGCTAATATCATTAGATTCTTTGTTATTACCTATTATTTATTAACAATAATAACTAAAAAATGGTGGATTTATAAAAGAAGAACTAAATCTATCAGTTGTTTGGTAGATCTTTGATGATATTAACTATCTCAGACACCATTCTCCAGGTGTTGTTTTTTAAGACGAAATTGTAATATCATAGTAGAATGATAAACAAAAATGAAGTTATAAGTTGTCATCTGAAATAAATCTCTACCATCTTACGGTAAATTCTGAAAATTGTACATCCCTAGTTTATGACTATAAGGTGTTAAGCAGTTCATGCCCTTTTCTATGATGTACTAGTTCATTTATTAAACTGGCTTCGCTCCTCTAATATTATGCTCGTTTAGATGCTTGATAAACGTGTAGTTATGCTCAGATGTTTAGCCTAACTTGACGGGGCACCACTTTGTCAATGCTTATCATTACCTATGGTACTCATGTTGATAAACTTTTACTTTAATTATACTTCTCTATATAAAATCTCATGCACACTTCTAGGTTAATTTTTGGAACATCGGCACTTATTCTTACTCATGTATTTACTTCAGGTACATCACATTTGCAACTGTGCATCATTTTCCAAATTTTCGGGGCTGCGTCTGGATCCTGATTTTGTGGAGATACCTGCCCTTTTGATGGAGAATTGGTGTGTTTTTAATAGTTTCCCCTTTATATTGAGCTTCTGTATTGTTAGCTTATGGTCTTATAAGTTTGAAATACTTGTGCCAGGTGCTATGAAAGCCTCTCCTTGAGACTGATCTCCGGCTTTCATCAGGTACTAAAACTATTTTCAGTAGGATGGGACACTTAAATATTTCAGATACGCAGACTTGCTCCTATTCTTTTTTCTCTTGCTCTTCCATCCACGATTGCTGCCAAAAGAAATGTTCTTTTGAGTTTTTGTCATTTTGTGAAGTTGTTCCCATTAAAAGTAATGAATAATAAACAGTCACTTTGAGGAAGAACAAAATAAACTTTCACCTTGTGCATTTGCTTTTCTTGCTTATGTTAACCTTCATGCTAGTTGAGCCATAAAATCTGAGACACCGGTTTCAATTCAGAAACCATGCTTGATGTGAAAGTTATTGTAAACAAGTTTGGTAATTATTTTATCGGATAGTTCGATTATGTTAATCCTCTATCTCAGTCATATGCCTTTTGTAGGATATCACAAAGTCCATTAAGGATGATCTTTGTAAATCACTTAAGAAATGGCGGAGCTCATTCTCAGCACTGAAATTGAAACAAGAGATCTTTTATTGTAAGCCTTTCTGTTCATTTTCTAAAACTTAGCAATTTATTTGTTCTTTTTCTAATCCATGAAAGGCGAACTTATTCTGTTCTTTGGTTCCTTTTAGATGCTAAAACTGGTAATTTGGTATTCTTCAACTCAAGCATGTATAATGTGATTTTCTAGAAAATATAAGAATTCTGTCTGATACACTTGCTGCTGCATGCATTCAGAACTTGCGCTTCTCATGCATGCCTTACAGTGACATGCGTACTCCTTTACAATTTTTGTATGATATATTCTTGGGATGTACAATGTTACATGTTAAATAATCAGAAATAATCTCATGTCATCTATTAAAAGAATCACAAATATCTATGTGTCATCTCTACTTGCTCAAGTCTAGATTTGTCCTGCTTCTGAACCTGAGCCCATTATGTTATGTTATCAGAAGCTGTACCATTTGTGTAGAAGAATACCCAATTAAGGCACCCTCAAGGATCAAGTTCCATAGTAGTTCCTAGTGTGAACAAAGCAGACACACCCAAACACCTTTAGAGAAAAAATATATCTATTCTGACTCTTTAAAGCCGTAGAGTTTAGAGGACTGAAAATTGAGGATTTGAAGTGTCATTCTATTGATAAGATAGGCAACAACTAGAATGACATCCTCTCCGGAGGTTTTTGGTAGATTCATGGCAAACATAAGAGATCTTGCCACTTTTAACAAATGCCTAGTTTTCCTTTCAACAATCCAATTTGTGCACTAACGTAGGGACATCTAGTTTGAGATTATCCATTGAACTTCTGATAAACACCAATCTTTTGTCCATGTATTATGTGTCATTGTCAGATTTTTATATTAGCCTCATATTGAGTTCAAGTCATCTTATGAATGACTGAAAGCAACAGAAGACGTCACTTTTGGCCTTCAATAGATACACCCAAGACATTCCAGTGTGACAATCAATAAAGGTAACAAACCATTGATTCCAGACAAAGAATTGGTTTGAGTAGGCTGCCCACATCATAATGGATAATCATAAAAGGAGTATTACTTTTATCATCACTCAAAGGGCAAGAGTTTCTGGTATGCTTGGCATATTCACAAACATCACGAAATAAAGAGTCAAACTCAGTTCTTGAAAACAAACTAGGATATAACTTTTGTAAAACAAAAAGGGATGGGTGCCCTGACTGCCAGTGCCACTGACTGTTTCTTGGTTGACAGCCGTAGTTCCTCCAAGAAATGCTTGACTTGACTCCAGAGTCTCAAGTTCCATCAAAATATTTAAGCCATCATGCAATTAACAACTATTAATCCTCTTCCTTGTTTGAAGATCTTGAAAAACACAATGATTAGCAAAAAACTCGGTGCTACAACTTAGTTTGTTGGTGATGGCACTAACAGATAACAGGTTAACAGAAAACTCATGTACATGAAGAATGGATGATGATGTATAAGGTGTACAGACAATGAAACTTGTTCCAGAAATGGGGGTTAGAGAGTCATAGCCATTCCTGACATAGTTTTCTTTTGAGATTAGGAGAGTAGCTTTGTAAGCCTTTAGAGGAGTCTGTCATGTGTGTATTTGCATCACAATCAACAAAGTTATAACTAAGGTGTGCAGGAAAGGCAGTACCTGATTGCACATAAATTAGATGTGGCAAGAAAAGGTAAGTCAAGTTTTGTCAGGTGTTGCCAAAGATATTGAATTTCATTTGAAGATAAAATCTCCTGAAGACATTTGCCTGGATGTCTGGCCAGACCACTTGATGGACCTACACGTTTACCTCCAGGACCTTTTGTTAGTTCGCCGTGTAGTTTCCAGCACATCTCCTTTGTACACCTTACTTTTAGTGTTGTCAAAGGCGCCACTTAAAGCCCGCTTAAGTCCTGAAACTAGGTAGAACAATTTATGCTCTCTGTTTTGCTTAATGTCCCTTCCGTGTCGTTGTCAAGGCTCTAAGATATATTTTTTCTTGCCAATGAGCGTCTCTTGAAGAGGCGTCACAAACATTTGATATTTTAATTTTATCCTGATTTTCGATTGATATTTTGCTTTATTCTATTTTTTGTTTTTCAATTTTTGTCCATTTATTTGTTGTACATGATTATTATTATTAGTCTGCATTTTTCTCTAGTGTGCCTTTTTCAGTAAAACCCACACTTTTTTGCGCTTAAACTCTAATGAACCTGGGAGCATTTTTACACTTTTTGCTTTTGATAACACTATTAGCTTTCCACAATAATCACAATGGAAGTAATCTTTAACAAAAGTGATTTCCTTTGGTTGTTCACGGGACATAGTTAATGGGAGCCTAATACAATGTAACACCTTGTTGGCTCTCTTCATGTTTAACTTAGGAGTATGCATCCTCAAGAGAACAAAAAGGAACTTTGCCAAGAACCTGAACCTTGATCTAATCATACTCTTGGTTTAAATTAATCATAAAATTATAAACCCTTTCCTTTTCAACCAATTGCTAAGAAAGAACTATATTATCTGTACACTTAGCTTGGAAATCCTGATAATAGTCAATCTTCTTCCATAAACCACTTACAATAACAAACAACCACCTCATACTCAGTATAGTCTACAAAGTGGGTTCTGGGGAGGGTAGAGAGTACGCATACCTAACCGTACATAAGAGTTAGATAGGCCGTTTCCAATAGATCATTGACTTAAGAAAACAGTCAAAAACAGTTCAGAAAGAGAAATAATGGAAGTACAAGAAACAATATATAGTAACAAAACAATACTACAACATAACAGTGATAGTCGAAGTACAAGATCCAACTGATAGTAACAGAATTATGAAGGACAAGAAACTACAAGAGTAATATTAAGACTACTAGCGTGGACCAACAACAAGACAATGCACTCCCACCTACTAACCTTCTACCCTAATTCGTGTCCGCCTCAATGTCCTATTTAAGGTCATTCAACTTGGTAAGTTGAATAGCATGACAAGTCTAATTACCGATCACCAATACTTATTCGGTCTACCTCCAATTTTTCACCCCTCTACACTGGGGTATCTTTGTATCTCCCCATTACATGCCCGAAACATTTCAACATTGCTTCTCACATCTTGTCCTCCGTTGAAGTCACTCCCACCTTGTTCCATATATCCTCATTTCAAATCTTATCTCTCATTTAATAAATTAGTGATAGTCAACTCACCTTACTTGATGCATGAATTTTACTTCAAATGTCAAAGATCTGAGCATCAGTCTTCTTGCGAGAGTGAGCACACTTGAAATCTAGAACTTTTAAGCAGTATCAAGCAATAAATATTGTTTAGAGATTTGGGATGGTATATTATTCAAAAGTCATGTCATACTAATTGAATTTTGTTGAAATTTGATTTTAGTTACTGCGGTAGTTTTTAAGCAAAATAAGTTATTTAGTTTAAGATAAATTTGAATTTTGAATTTTAGTTAAGTTGTTGAGATATTTTAGGTTATTTTAAATTTTAAATTATGCAGATTATATGTTTTATGTTGGCCATCTAAAGCCCCTCAATACTTAAAATTGTTGAAAGCTATTGAAAGCCATTTCAATCCATTGAGAGACTCTTTCAATCTTTTTGGCTGCCCCATTCATCCTTTAAAAAAACAAACAGTGGTATCAGAGCCTCATTGATCTTACGAGATCTGTGAGTTTTTCCGAAGAACTACCATATCATTTTTAACTTATGAGAGCTACCTTTTTAACTCGTCAAGACTACCTTTTCAACCCGTTAGGGCTACTTTGAACTCACAAGGGCTATTTTTCAACCTGTTTTAACCTGTTGGAGATATTTTCAACCCGTGTTTTTTCAATGCACAAGATTTTTGAAACAATTTTTAACATAAGAATTGCAAGCAACAGTCTCTTTTTGAATGCCCCACAAATTTTCACTAGCAAAATTTATCAAATTTGGTTAGTGATAATAAAATCTTATTTTGAGACCTATGTTTTATGTGATATTATGTTGGAAGAAAAATCTTCACAACAATTCTATACAAATCCTAAAGCACTTTCAAACAAGAGAAGATTGTTGATGGTGTTCTTTAAGCACAAAACCAAAAGAACAAAAAGAAAGAAGAAATTTTGTGAGTTCAGAAACAATCAAAATAATGCAGCACCAACCACTAAAGCAAAAGTTGAGGAGGAACTGTTTTTTGAATTGCA
The DNA here is from genome assembly GCA_000787875.1 of Solanum virginianum. Lineage (NCBI taxonomy): Eukaryota > Viridiplantae > Streptophyta > Magnoliopsida > Solanales > Solanaceae > Solanum > Solanum virginianum. Next base: position 26,966 of record DF362583.1, on the reverse strand, counting down.
GTAAATAAAGTAAAGGAGGAGTGTTGAAAACTACTTTTAGTTACTGCAGTAGTTTTTAGCAAATTAAGTTATTTAGTTTAAGATAAATTTTAATTTTGAATTTTAGCTGTTTAAGTTGTTGAGATATTTTAGGTTATTTTAAATTTTAAACTATGCAGATTATACGTTTTATGTTGGCTATTTAAAGCCCTTCAATGCGTTATAAAATTAGGCTCTTTCAATCTTTTTTGCAGTCCCATTCATCTTTTTGAAAAACCAACAAATTTTCAAAATCCCGTAGACCAATATTAGATGTGGTAGGTTGTTTATTCTCTCCATTAGTATAACCAAGCAAATTTTTATATTTAATATGTATAGAAAACAAGACATTAATCAAGCAAGATTCATACCAGCCCTATCTAATTTCACAGCACTGATTTGTGGAAGAAAATTATTCTCCACTGCCTTTATGTCCTCCATAGTAGGACTCCAAATCAGAAAACAAAATTTTCTAAAACTCTAGAAGGAAATTATCTTCATATTAGTTCCTTGCAGAAGAAAAAACTGGAAAAATTGTACAAACCTGTCTGGCCGGAAAAACATGTCTGCCTCATTCAGATCCTTAGCACCAATAATTTAAAATATCTGAAACTTGGTGAGTAGTCTCGTAATTGACAAGCGAACCCAAGCAAGTAAGAATCTCGATTTTTTTTTATGGAAGTAGCCTTTGTGGATAGCTTCAAGTAGGGAGAAAGCTCAAGATCTTTTTGAAAGAAAAGGAACCACAATACTGCAAGGGAGAGATAATCACCTCAAAAGGCAACAATGGGTCTGATGTCATGTAGAATTTGAAAGAGAAGAAAAAAGCATCTTTTGTATTTCAATATGTCTTTACTTCCCATGAGAATGAGTAGTTGTACAAGTAAATACTAAATAATTAAGTACAAACAATCTATTACCAAAAAAAAAAAAGAGAGGAAATATTCTATACCTATAATTACGTTAGTAAATGGAAAAATATTCAAATTAAACATTATCGAGGTAGGCAAAAGATATGTGAAAATTGTAGAATACTGGAAATAAAAATAGAAGGCCAATATATGTTTTTTCCAAGTTTTTCTATTCCATAATCTCCTAAAGTCTAGCTAGTTAACACAGTTACCAAATATGCATGTGCATAGAATTTCCATAACCCTGTGCATTGAATGTTTGGTAGGACTCATGAATTGTTTTCAATGTTATCATATACACTGGGAAATAGTTTATGGGTTACAAATATTTGTTGTACATGTCTTTTTTATTTAGTTTTCTCTTATATATAGAGGGGGAATGGGGAGATTGACAAGGATGTCACCCACGCTATTAATGTTGGGTGGATGAAATGGAGGCACATCCAGACTTGTGCGGTAAAAAGGTGCCACAAAAAAATTAAGGCAAGTTTTATAGAGCGGTGGTTAGACCGACTTTGCTGTATAGGTCGGAGTATTAGTCAGTCAAGATCTCTCACGTTTCAGAAGATGAAAATTGCAGAAATGAGAATGTTGTGATGGATATGGGGGCATACTTGGATAGAGAGGATTCAAAATGAGGAAGTCCGAGATAAGGTAGGAGTGATTTCAGTGAAGGACAAGATGCAGGAAGTAAGGCTGAGATGATTCGTACATGTGAATAGGAGATGCATAGATGCCTATTGTGGAGATGTGAGAAGTTGGCTTGATGGTTTCAAAGTTGTAGAAGTAGACTAAAGAAGTATTGAGTATGTGATTATACATGACATGACATGGTTTTAACTTTTTAAGGACATGAACTTAGGTAGGGAGTATTGAGGGTACGATTAGGGTAGAGTGGGTAGCAGTGTGTTGTCTTTGTTGTCCATTCATTTTCGTAGTCATAGTATTGCTCTTATAGTTTCTTGTCCTTTGATTTTTGTTACTAGTCATTGTTTCTAGTACCGCGATTATCATATTATTTTATTGCTATCGGTTGTTTTTATTATTATGTGCTGTTTCTTGTACTTTCGTTAAATCCTTTTTGGGACTTCTTTGGACTATTTTTCGCTAAGCCGAGTGTCTATTGGAAACGTCTCCACCTTTGAGGTAGGGGTAAGGTCTGTGTACATTTTACCCTCCCCAAACTCCACTTTGGGACTGCACTAGGTATGTTATTGTTGTTGTTATATATAGAGGAGGGGTGGGCACTGCACTCACCACTCAGAATGAAGATGTTGGACCAGTGGCTGTTATAATGCTTAAAACTGTATTAGTTGGGAATGTAGTAAACAAATGTTTTGGACAGTTGAAGGTTGGTTAATGAAGTAGAGAAAAGAACAAACCTAAGACTTTGTTGCTTTATATTTCAGAGAATCACTTAACAGAAATTTATATTCTTCTTTTCAGGCCTATTCGATCAAATTATTCATTCAACTGAGAATGTTGATATTAATGGGCTGTTCAAGCATCTCTATCCGAAGGTATGATTTGTCACTCCTGTTTCTTGGAGGAAAACTTACATATGTGTGCTTAAACTCTTTCTTCATTTCTTCAGGTTATGGTAGGAATACCGCTTCTAAGAGGAATAAACCCAGCTTCATGTTTTCCACGAACTGCTATTGGCTATGAGGCCACTTGCTACAGTCACATCTGGAGTGAGGTCCTGATCATCCTTATTCATATTCGTTTACTCAAAGTTTGTCATTCATGGATCTGTTCCTAAGTCAAAGAGCTTTGATACATGTTTTCTTGTCCTCTATTTACTCCCTCTGTTTCTTTTATTTGACACTCCATTCAATTTGTTTGTTCCAAAAGAAATGACACCCTTATATACTTCTTCTTAAGTTTGAACTTTCTATTTACCATTCATGACATGCTCTTATGACCGTAGAAATATCATGACATGTCTATGATTGCAAGTTCCAAGGACACTTTTGGTATGTGCTAAAAGTCTTTCTTTGTTTGTTAAATTAAGGCCGAACACATATGTAAACCCATAAACTTGTCTCTGAATTTCATTTGACACTCCAACTCAACCTTGTTCCATTTTAACCCTTCAACTCCAATTTTCATGTTCTATTTTGACACTTCTATCCATGGAGTCAACAAAATAGGAAGAGTGTACTATACATGCCATGACATGCCACAAAAGTCAATTAAAAAATACATACACAACCCCTCTAACTTGCCCTTATTTTTTATTTTGACACTTTATCTTTTTGTTCTATTTTAACCTTTCAACTCTATTTTTTATGTATCATTTAAACACAATTACTAATTTTATAATTTTTTATTTTTATTTTTTTAATTTTAATATCAATGTTTGTCCGTTAGTTTTTAAAATTTTTCTTAAGGAATGAACAGACAATTTATTTTAAAAAACATAATATTTTTTTTTAGAGTTTTTCCTTTTTTTTAAAAAAATAATCAAGGAAAGTATGTCAATTTTCTTTTTTAAATAATCAATCAAATTAAATAACATCGTATATTTTTTTCTCATATTTTTTTCAATTTAATCAAGCTTTAGGGACAAGTTTAAGGGTGTACATATGTGTTTGCCCTTAAATTAAACTCATGCTAACCAAACATGGCCATATAAAATGTCATAGATGGAGAGTCATATTTGCTAAATGCATCAAGACCTACCTCATGTTGTGCTTTCTCATTAATTTTGCAGAATTTCAGCAGAGTTTGGAATATAGATGTTCTATATGATTTATGTTTATGGTTTTGATAAATTTATCAATTCCTCCCTAGGTCTTTGCTGCTGATATATTTGCCTCGAAGTTTCATGATGATATTTTCAACCTGCAAGCAGGCCTGCAATTTAGGAATAAGGTACCAAGTACATCCCGGAGATTACTCTCCATTTGCTTTACCTGGATTTCATGTTTAGGTTGACAATATTTTGGCTGCCTTATCAGTAACTTATGGTAATCCACTTAATACAGACGTCTGATTCTGCAAGGATGGGTTAGTTAATTAGTTATCCTAAAACCTAAGTGATTAGTATTGAGTGATCTAGGTTTTGCAACTATTGTAGCATCTGCATATGAGGCGATGTTGCTTCAGTTTCCAAATTCCAGATCTAACCAACTGAATCCCTCTTAGCCCTAGGACTGCTGTCAGCTATGTTTCTATCAATTTGACGACCCTCCTAAGGGCTAGTAAAGTTGACTTAAAATTTCAGTTAACACTAGGGAACCTTGCCTAATTAAGATTGCATTATAAGGCCTGCTGCTTGAAATATCAGGCCTCTATGAGTGTTAGAGTTTCACTTATTATTAAAGGTGTTTTAGTTTCATGATGAGACTCGTCTTCCTTTTCCTTCGTAAAGTGAGTGCAGTTTCTAAGACGATTATTTATTCTTCCTCTTCCTTTGTAATGACATGAAAAATTTATTCAGGTATTGGCTCCAGGAGGAGGAAAAGACCCCCTTGAAATGTTGTCAGATTTTCTTGGGAGGGAACCATCATTACAAGCTTTTCTTGACAACAGAGGTCATATAAACTAGAGCTTTTTAATACCAGGGTGATTTTTTCTGCTCCATCCTGTAAAGAGTAATATACTATTTTCCATTATGATAAAACTCTCAGAAAATGTGGTTGAGCTGTTGCTAATATAATGTTTTTGAATTTCATATTCATTTTTGTATCAATGGTAACAAAAACAATTTGCAATATCATATCCTTGTTAACTTGTAACTATTCTTTTGGAACAGAATAACAAAAAGATAAAAATTCTATCATTTATTTACAAAAAAATCGGGTCTTAAATTTTCAGAAATCTCATGATCATATTTGGTTGAATGGCTTTACATATTTTGATCGTCATAGTTACTAAACTCAACAATTTTATTGTGATGCGACAAAACTAACACCATATAAGAGTGTTTAAATAAACATGTAAATTTTATTCCACGACTATTTTCTTGGATGTATTTAACTTGTATTCAGTTTTTCCTAATTGTTTTTTGCATTAACCCCTAAAATAGAAATTTTGAAGACCTGAATTGAATAACAAAAGCTTCTCTGAAAAACAAGCCCCTGTTTTTTTGTCCAAAAACACGTCGAATCAAAAGTGAACGATTATCTTGTGATTTTCAAATATAAGTATACTATATAGCCACAAGCGAGGCCTCTTCGATTGTCTAAATCTTGATAAGATGATTATACATTTTAACATAATATAAGAGCAAACAAAGGTCATGTGTTGGAATTTTAATTCCAACCATGTCTAAAAGAGCTTTTCGGTGCTTGGTTCATGAAAAAAATCAAGTTGCATAGAAGGGAACATGTTCAAATATAATTAAATAACAGTGCATTATTTTTAACAGGTTAAACTTTTAGATGAGACGTAATACACTTCTTCATTTTTTAATCTACCTTTATATTGAAGAGAATAGCCGAATATACACTTTTTCACTACAATAAATTTAGTTATGAATAACATTTTGTTTTGCAATTTAAACATCATATCTCGTCACAAAAATTTTTCGTGACAAAATCATGTGTTCAAATCTTAATACCAGCCATTATTTAAAAGAACTTTCGGGTGCTTAATTCATGAAAAAATCAAGCTCCATGTAAAGGGACATATTCAAATATAATTAAATAAAAGTGTATTATTTCTATCAGTTTAAACTCTTAGATGAGATGATCACACACTTTAATATTTTTTAATCCACCTTTATATTAAAGTGAACAACCCAATAGCCACTTTCCATTACAACTTATTCAATTATCAATGATGTATTATTTTGTATTTTGAGCATCATATTTCGTCACAAAAACTTTTCGTGACAAAAAATTATTCATCAAACATTCGTCCTATAGCTTGAGTCACTAGATTCTTACAAAAGAAGATTTATTGTTTTATCACTAAATAAAATTGAATTAACTATGATTTTTATCTATCTCCAAATGCATAGTATTTATGACGAACTCATTCGTCAGGAAAAGTACAAAAGAATTATAGTTGACAATGTGATTTTTTTACTAAAAAGGTTACTAATGCCAACGAAATTACCTTGTCAATAACTTTTTAGTTTAATTAGTGACAACATTCTGAAATTATATGTATTTTGTAATTGAATAAAAGTAACTTTATCACAAAATACAAGCTTTTAATTATAAAATGATATTTCACTTGTAAATATATATAAATTAATGATAATTTTGCTTTAATTAAAATGAATTGCAATTTCATAGTTGAAACTTACCATGTCGTTACTAAAAAAAAAATATTTTTATTGATAAAATAAAATTATCATATTTAGTCAGATTATATAATAAATGGGAAGAGAATATTGTGATGTCAAGGTCTATTTTATCACAAATACAGAAAATTTATGAAGAAGTAATATCTGTTAGAATAAAAATGTAATTGTCTTGACCATCTCAAACAAAATTACAATACATTTTGTAGCAAGAATAAGGTGAAGGTATTCAACAATCCAACCAAGCTAGCAATTGGGGCAGTTAGCTAGTGCTCAAGATTTGTGATTACTCACAATGACAAGTAATCATAGGAGGTAGAGAAGAAGATGATAATGGGAAGCCACAAAAATTCAAAAAGTAGGAGGATGAAGTTCACATTAATTCAATCACTACATTACTGCCAGAGAGAGGCAGAAATAATGCAAACTGTGAGTGTTAGGGACTCCACCAAAATTATTAATTTAACAACATCCTAAGCTTCACTTTCATATCTTCTCTAATATACTGATAATTAATGAAACATTCCCAATAATTCTGTTAGAAACAACCACTGTGTTAGAAAGAAGGAAAAAATCAATTGGGTGGCACAACTCACTTATTCATAGCATTACCCTACCCTTATGCAAAACACACTTTATATGAAAGTCATGAAACCTCATCATAATGTGAAATATGCATCTGAAAGTCAGTAAAATCTAGGCCATAAAAATACTTACATACTCAGCCTTCATAAAAATACCATTTAAAATATGTAATTGTATGTAAAACATGCAAGTAAAGGCTACTCATGAAGAAGATCC
>DF362583.1:8792-19946 GCA_000787875.1 Solanum virginianum | reverse complement strand
CCGAGTTTCATTAAACATTCATGCTAGTCATACAATTCTAGGTCTATAGAAAATGATAAATTGAAGAATTGGGATTTTTTTGGGACTCAATGCGTAATCATCTGAAAGGTCATTTTTTTAAAAATTTTTAAAAATAATCATTTTTCCTCCTCTGAGTCACATTTGACAAGTTTATGGGTTTGGTTTTGAAACATTATTATAAAGATAAGGAATTTGAGAGGTTTTGAGTTTTAATAGCTTAAATTATTCCAAAGTAATTTTTGGTATCAATCTGAGATACTAGTCTTGAAATGAAATTTCATTTGTTCCTGTAATACCCCATAAATTGAAAAATTAGATTTTGAAAAAAATCACTGATTTTTAATTTTTGGTACCAAGTTCTACAAATTCTAACCACGACTCATAGATATAACCATGACTCGTAGATCAGGCTCGTAGATTGAAATCAATATTGGGTAAATTTATGAGTTTTAGGATCTAGTTTATGACCCAACAAGGCGAGCCTGTACTTGAAAGAATGAGTCATACACGAGCCTTGTAGATGAGGTAGTGAATGATTGAAATTTGATTAAGTGTGGAGGTCATGTATGAGAGTCTATGACCCATAAATAAAACCATGATCCGTAGTTTTGGGTCATGGTTTGGGGTATAAATTTCATGTTTCATGACTTCTAAAAAGATGAACAGGACGAGACCCTTCTACGGGTTGTCGTCCAAACAACGGACCGCAAAGAGGTCTCGTAATTGTGAATCAAAAACCCCAAAAGTGTTGCCTGCTTCTATGAACTCAAGACCACAAGTCATAGACCTATCTACGACTCATAGACCTTCTCGTAGTTCTTGTACGGATAATTTTTAATGAAGGATTCTTTGGTCATTTCTTACCCGTTTAATTTTTAAACTATGTCGTTTAAATCTATGTCTACCCAAAATCAGACCTACACTACCAAAATCGCTTCCATTCCTAATCATTCACCTAAGTCCTCACACTTCATTCTCCTCCCAAATCCATCCTCTATGTTCCTTTGAAGACTTCAAAGCTAGGGTTTCAAAATTCATCAAGTAATTTTTGAATTTCTTTCACTAATTTCCTCTAAGGTATGTAAGTTTCATTCATTGGGTACCTTTCACCCATGAAGCCCAAGTATTTTCAATAAAATTTATCTATTCCAATTTATAGAAATTAATGAGTTTTTATCATTTTGCTTCAAATGCATATAATATGACTTATTTTATGCTAGTTGACTTATCTCGCTATAAATTGATATCAATTGCATGAATTTAAAGATTTACAAGGTATTTCTATATCAAGCTATCTAGGATTGTGAGACATCATAATGGGTTGCTTTGGTTTCTATTTTAATTAATGAATTTCATTGGGCTTTTGCATATTCTCTTAAATTTGCATATATTAAAGTTGAATTGATATTGAACCCTTCTAGTGTACTCTGATTTTCAATGACTCATGACTTGAATGATAAAGGTTTCACTCAAGGGTTTATGAAAGCTATTGATTATGATCATGAAAATTCTTTAATGAATGATTGAATGTTAGTGAAAGATTTTCTCATCCAAAACATGGATTCTACTAGTGATAAGGACCATTCTCATAAGATTGAATCACTAAGGTTTTAATGAGCTACTCTTACTATACTATGATAAAGTTATGATTTCCAAACTTATGAATATTAAATGCTTATGACTATGATTATTATTATTCTGTGGGATTTGACTTAATACCAAAAAGACTTGAGATGGAGTATGGTTAGGGCTGCATATGGTCAGTTCGATTTTGAAGTATATTGATTTTACTTATTGTTTATCAATTTGTAGATATGCTAAATCGTTATGGAATAATTAAGACATTAACTTATCATTTATTGATTATTGATCGTTATTATTTTAACCGTTAAAATTTGATACAAAATTTTCTTTATTGAAAATTACTTAGAAATAAGGTAACAAACCAAATGAATCATACACATGAGTTGGCATATTACAGTTTGTTCAAAAGCAAACACTATCACATCATAGAATAATTGAGAGTTTCAGATAGTAAAAAATAAAAGTATGAAATTGTCAAGGACTTTATATACCAAATGGTATAAATACAATTATTTAATTCACTATCGGGCTATCGGTTAACCTATTAAGAAAAAATCTAAAATCGTTAAGAACTAATAACCTAATAGTAAAAAAATTTAAACTGTTACCAAAACTACTAAAGCAATAACCCATTATCGATAAATCAATAACTTTTTTCGATTCGGATAATCGATTTTGGTTTGGTTTTGAACAACCCTAGGTATGATAAGGGAATCCTAAAAGCAACCTCTTATCTAAAACTATGAGCCACCATAGGTTTCCTTCTTAGGCTAGGTTAGTGGATCCACGTATAGGCCCATCTTAAATGAATGAACAAGTGTACTCACGGAGTTCTACCTTGGCAATTAGTAACTCTCCTTTCTCAATGTGGGAGTTACATTAGATTCATGTTTAGTTCGCATGGCCTTATTGTCCATTAAGGTCTCTTGCCACATATGTATGATCTTATACGATGCTTTACATGATTTTACTTATGGTTTCAATGCATTGATAATCTATTTTTACATATATCCTTATTCATCCATTATGACGTGTATTTTACTTACTTTTGTTTATGATTATTGTTACTGTTCTATTTCATATCCACATACTTACTACATTTCAAGTACTAACGCATACTTTTTCTTACATTATCTCACAATGTAGGGTCTAACGATCATCCTCCTCTCCATTCTCATGGTTGGTAGTGTTTGACTTGAAGATTCTTTGGTGAGACCTCATGGTTTGGTGAAAAATTTTTTCCTATCTAGCTTCCTTTCTATTCAAGACTTAAAGACTTCTATTTTTTATTTTCATTAAGGGTGATCTAGGGATATGTCTTAGTCCTCACCTAGTCTATGATTAGAGTTATTGTTGGACATATGAATATAATTATATAATGCATTTTTTTCTTGCTACTGTCCCTTAGTCCCATTCCCTTAGCTTCTGCACATATTTATATTCGCCATCTATGAATGCTTGAATGAATGGTAAGAGGGTTGATTGAGTTTTTCTCGAGCTTCTGCACATATTTATATTCGCCGCCTATGAATGCTTGAATGAATGGTAAGAAGGTTGATTGAGTTTTCCTCGAGATTCTCATTCGTCGTGTCATACCTAGGGCCTAGTTTGGATCATGAAATTTTGATCAGCTACAGAATGTGAAAATTGTCTAAAAGCGCTGGCATTTTCTATTTTGGAGTCATTTTGTAGATTTAATGTTGAAAGATAGAAGATTGAGTTAAATTTGATCAAAGTTTGACTTGGAACAATATTCAAAGTTTGAATACTTGGAATACAATTTCAATAATTCCATTAGATTCAGGAGGTGAAATTAAGTCTAGGAGGAGCTTCAGTATAACTTTTAGGAGTTCTAAGGGCATTCTAGAATTTTTAGGACCTTAAGTTATTCTTATTGTGACTAATCAAATTTTGAGTTAAGGATACCTCAAATTCGATTTATGATGATTCATTGAGTCTAGAGCGTCAAATTTATTAGGATAGCACATATAATTTATTGAGTCTAGAACATTAAATTTACTTGAAAATTTTTCTCTGATGTCTGTCATCGCGATTGTAATGGGATGACTGTGATTATGGTAATTGCATAAATAAAGGACCCATTACTTTCATGAAGATATAAATGATGGTGTAGACCTCTTTCATGGTCAGGTGTTGTGATCGCAATTGTAATACCCCGCAAGTTGGGTGATTGGAATGGATCCTTCAAACTTAAATATATTTCATTTGCAAACCTTCAATCCAAGCTTATTTATGTATTTTAGGGTTATCATGAGTTTCTTACATCAACCCAAACTCAAATTATTCCATGGGCGACATTTTTTATATGTTTCATTAGAAGGGTCAATTTTAATTAGTCATATCTCTTAGCAGAAAATGAACTGGGTGTCCCACAATCTATCAAGTTAAAGCTCTTTGAGTTAAATTTTCAACGCACTTGGTTTCACCTCATTCAGAATTCGGATGAAGAAGTTATGCCCGTTTTGGTAAGACTCTCCTGTGCAATGATGCCACACGGGCACCCCTATGGGCCGTGTGGCTTCTCACAATCTGTAGCACGATGCTTGGGCCTAAAATGACCATTTTTGGCCTAAATATTAGGGTACGACTCTTCACACAAACCGTGTGAAGGCACACGGGCCATATGGCCAACCGTATGGCTTCTGAAATCACCGTCTTGTAACTTTCATGAAATTTTCTAAGTGCAAGTAGTCGATCACTGGTGACGACTCGTGTCACTATTCATGGTCACTGTTCACGACTCGTGTCACTGTTCACGGTCACTATTTGTTAGAACCCATATGTCCTTCATTAGATCAATTAGGAAAAGTTTGGGACCAAAAGTGATTTTTATTTGAAAATTGGAGATCATGAATTGATTAGGTGATGCCCACATAAATTTGTGTTAAACTTTAATTGGAACACCACCTAAATTTGTGTTGAATTTTAATTGAAACAACAAGATGGAGTGGGCCATGGACAAGTGGCCAAATCTTGCCTATATATATATAAGCTCTTCCTTTATTTCATTTCATTTCTACACTTAGAAAAAAATAGAAGTAAGTTGAAGAACATTTCCAAGACCATTCGGCCAAGAACAAAAAAATTGGGAAATTATTTCTAGTTTTCCCAAATTTTTTTTGTTGGTGCAAACCTTCTATTTTGAGGTCCCTAAGTAGCGTGGAAGTGTTGTTGGAGCAATTAATCATCTATTTTTCACCTTTGGAAATCCTAGTCTATTTGTGGAGTTGAAGTGGTAAGGTAAGATTTGATTTTGTTTTATGTGTTATAAAGGTTGTAAGCATGTTGTAGTATGTTAAAATGAAGGAAAATCATGAAATATGGAATGTTGGAAGTGAGTTGTGTATGATTGTAGTTATGCCGCGTGGAGTAGGTAGGTGTTGTGATGTATTGTGTTGTGTTGGAATTATGAATTGATGTCTAGTTAGTATGTTATGATCATTGTAGTGTGGAGGAATGATTGGAAACCATCCATATGTGTATGTAGTGTGCTAGCCGGATTTATGGAAATTGTTAAATGTTGATAAAGAGAGTTATTGTTGTTATGTTGCCTTTCGAATTGATTATTGATGTTGCTAGGTTATTGTTGTTGTTGTTGTTGTTGATTAATTGGGTCGAGTTGGATTCTCGGTGTGGCCTATGTTTAAGGGGAAATGCTGCCCAAATTTTTGTAGAATTAGGGGCAAAATTGGAATTTAATGCCCAAAAAGTCTTTAGCTAATTGTGTAGCATTTTATGACTTATTTGTAGACCCTGGGCAGTCCGAAGTATAAGTTGGAATTGGATTTGCGTTGGATTATTTTGGAGAGCGTTTGAGGTATGTAAAGCAACCTTCTTTGGGCAGTCCAAAGTCTAAGTTGGAATTGGACTTGCGCTGAATTATTTTGGAGAGCATTTGAGGTATGTAAAGTAACCTTCTTTTTTTTGGCATTCCTTAGTTAAACTCGACCATGATACGAGCCTCGAGGAAACTCTATTCTCACGATCCAAGCTTGTTTATGATTTGCATTTGTTCCTTGGTATTCCTGAGTTAGTATGTCATGACCTTGATTCTTATGTTTTTGGAGTTCGTAAGTTGCAAAGGATATGTGAAATTTGATTAGTTTTGAAAGTATTCGCCTGTTCCCGGGCTGATTGATTGTCGTGCGCATTATAATATACTCCGGTGTTATGCTGTGTTTGGGTGAGTATGGGGATGACGATACGTAATGCCTAGCTCACTTGTATATTATGCAGTGCTTGGTGATATGCTATGTTTGGGTGAGGAAGGGGATGGCGATATGTAACACCCGACTCGCTTATGATATTTCTGTGATGTGATATTTGACGGGGATTCAGAGATTTAAAATTTTCTGGTGTTATGCTGTGTTATGGCGCCATTGACGCACGGGCGAGCATATTTCCTGTGTCCTATGCATAATTTGTATTTTCAAAGTAAACATTTTGATATTTTTGGATATGTATTTACCTTTCATACTTTTGGTTCGACTATTACTCAGGTTTATATTCTGTACATTCTGCTTTATATATTCAATATATATTTCGTATTGACCCCCTTCTTCGAGGGCTGCGTTTCATGCCCGCAGGTACTGATGTACAGTTTGGTGACCCACCAGCTTATGACACTTTTCTGCTGTTTGGAGTGCTCCCCCTGTTTCGGAGCCTACTTTGATATATCCTTGTTCGTTGTTTTGTATATATTTATTCGAGGATATGGTGGGACCTTGTCCCGTCCTATGATTCTGTCAGTCTGTTTAGAGGTTTGTGGACATATATGTGTATGGGTTGTGCCCAGTCTCTTTGATAAGATTTGCATGATGTGTAGCTTGGGCGGCTTTACCCGCCATGGCGGCCTTGTCGGCTCGTGTATGTATATATGTTATTCTGTTGTCTCTGGCTGGTATCTGTTGGTATTTTCTGAATGCAGGATTATGTTAGATAGTCCGTAAAATAAAGGAAACTCTGCCGAATTATTTTTAGATATAAGTCATCTATTTGTAACTCAGCTTTGTGATTGTGTCTGGGTGCCCAATCCGGGCACTAGTCACGGCCCACGAGGTTGGGTCGTGACAGAAGTGGTATCAGAGCAGTTCATCCTCGGAATGTCCACAAACCGTGTCTAGTAGAGTCTTGTTTATCGGTGTGTTTTGCACCACATCTATAAACAGTATGCTACAGGACATTTAGGATGTTATCTCTTTCTTTCTGATCTTAGATCTTGCGATAGAGCTGTGTTATTAGGATGACTTCTTTCTGACCAAATGTTTTGTTTATAGTAATGCCTTCGAGAAAGACCACAGTTGCCCAGAAGGGTAAGTCTGCAGTAGTCCGTGGAAAACCCTAGCTGCCCAGAAGGGCAAGTCTATAGTAGTGGGTGAGACTAGTCGAGCTTGGGTGGCTACTAGGGCTCGTGCGTAAAGTGAGCCCAGTATTGCACCTTTGACAGCTAGTTCAGCTAAACCTCCAGCTCCTGAGGTTCAAGTACCAGAGCCTCCAGCCCTTCAGCTTGATACAAAGATTGGGGATATGCGAGAGGCGATCCAGCTATTGACTCGACTGGTAGCAGGACAGGCCCATAGACAGGGTGTAGGCGGTGACCAGATGGGCCGTCGTGACAGTTCAAAGGCTCATGATTTTGTGGCATGTAGCCCACCAGAGTATGCCTCGTTCAGAGTCAGCTGCTTCCCTTGTAGCCGTCAGCTCGTTCTTAACTTCTTACAATCAATCCAGGCCAGTAGCTGCTCCTGGCTTTCGGACAACTAGAGCACCGTTAGATAGAGCCCGCGATGATATTTTCTTGTTCTTGAATGGGTCTTAGTCGAACTAGAAAACTCTAAAGAAGGGGAGGCTAGGATTCCCATGAGTTTTTCCGACAGATGCAGCGAACCCTGCGATTAATTGGTGCATTAGAGACGGAGTTAGTTGAGTTGGCATCCTACCGGCTGCACGAGGTAGCAACTAATTGGTATGAGTCGTAGATGTTGTCCGGAGATGAGGGTGCCCCTCCAACCATTTGGGGCGAGTTTATTGAGGCTTTTATGGCCTATTTTCTACCTCCAGAGGTGAGGCGAGCCAGAGTAGATAAATTCTTGCTGTTAAAGCAGCGAGGTAGTCCAGTCAAGGAGTATAGTTTGGAGTTTGATTCGCTGGCCAGATATGTGCCTATATATGTTGCTGACATAACTAATCGGATGCACTGGTACATAGTAGGGCTGGACCAATACTATGTTGATAGCTACTTGGTGATGGCAGTCCAGACTGGCATGGACATCGCCCGTATTCAGGCCCACGCCTAGGGCATGGAGGACCAAAGCAGGGGGTGCAGCCTGATAGGATCGATGATAGGGGCCAGCCCAAGAGGGCCAGATCATCTAGATATTTAGGAGACTTTCGAGGTAGGTAGCCTCAGCAGCAGCAGAGCAGATATCCTCCCCAGTCAGTATGGGGTACACCCCCACAGTTCACCAGTAGGAGATCATAGGGCACCGGTTATTCAGGGGCAGGCTCGAGTTTCAGAGTTCCAAGCTCATAGTTGGATAGAGGCTCCAGCAGTCAGACGAGATCACCCAGACCTCCGTGTTCTTACTGTGGGAGACAACACCTTGGAGAGTATTTTCACGCCACTGGTGCTTGCTTTACGTGTGGTCGTCAGGGCCACCAGATGAGAGACTGTCCGGTTAGAGGTGGTACAAGCGGTTCAGCTCAGTATACCGGGTCAGTCGATGGTTCATCTTCATCCTCGGTAGCCATGCGCCCCCTGTGAGGCGAGGTACGCCAGCATCAGCAGGCCAAAGCAGAGGTCGTGGTAGAGTTCCTGGGTCTAGCGATCCTTTAAATAGCACTTATGCATTGACCAGCCGACAGGACCAGGAGGTGTCGCCAAATGTTATCACAGGTATATTACTGGTTTTCTCTCGAGATGTGTATGCACTGATTGGTCCTGGTTCTATATTATCGTATATTTCTCCTTTAGTTGCTAATAAAGGGCTGCGTTTCATGCCCGCAGGTACTGATGTACAGTTTGGTGACCCACCAGCTTATGACACTTTTCTGCTGTTTGGAGTGCTCCCCCTGTTTCGGAGCCTACTTTGATATATCCTTGTTCGTTGTTTTGTATATCTTTGCCAGTCGCGTTTATAGAGACTGCTCGGTATTTATTTGTGGCCGCTGTACTAAGGCCGATCTGGTAGAGTTAGATATGACTGAGTTCGATGTGATTATGGGTATGGATTGACTAGCTTCTTTTTATGCTAATACTGATTGCCAGAAGAAGATAGTCTATTTCCAATTTTCAGGAAACCAGTTATTGAGTGGACAAGTAGTACCCCGTTGCCAAAGGATAAGTTTATTTCATACGACAAGGCAAGAAAAATGATCCGAAAGGGTTATCTTTATCATCTGGTCCATGCACATGATCTAGAGGCAGAAGCTCCAACTCTTCAGTCAATCCCAGTTGTTAATGAATTCCCAGATGTATTTCCAGACGAGCTTCCAGGTCTTTCTCCCGAGCGAGAGATAGAGTTTGCTATAGATCTGCTGCCAGACACTCAACCTATTTCTATTCCTCCATACAGAATGGCACCAACAGAAATAAATGAATTGAAAGAGCAGCTGAGAGATCTATTGGAGAAGGGTTTTATTCGGCCTAGTATGTCACCCTGGGGAGCTCCAGTATTATTTGTGAGGAAGAAGGATGGATCGCTGTGGATGTGCATTGATTATCAGTAGCTGAATAAGGTAACGATAAAGAATAAATATCCCCTCCCCAGGATTGACAATTTGTTTGACCAGTTGCAGAGGAAGAAGGATGGATCGCTGCGGATGTGCATTGATTATTGGTAGCTGAATAAGGTAATAATAAAGAATAAATACACCCTCCCCAGGATTGCCGATTTGTTTGACCAGTTGCAGCGAGCCAAATATTTCTCGAAGATAAACCTACGATCCGGTTATCATCATGTGCGAGTACGGGAGGCGAATATTCCCAAGACAGCGTTCCAGACCCGGTATGGGCATTATGAATTCAGAGTTATGTCTTTTGGGCTGACGAGTGCTCCGCAATAGTCATGGATCTTATGAATTGGGTATTCAGACCGTTCTTGGATATGTTCGTGATTGTGTTTATTGATGACATCCTGGTCTATTCTCGGTCAGAAGAGGAGCACGCAAATCATTTGAGGATGGTACTTGGCACACTGCGGCACCTGAAATTATTTGCCAAATTTTCTAAATGTGAATTATGGTTGTCTTCGGTGGTATGCAGATCATTTGAGGATGGTACTGCTTACATGCTAAACTTTCTAAATGGGAATTCTGGTTGTCTACGGTGGTATTTCTAGGGCATATTATAGGGGCTGACGACGTCCAGGTGGATTTCCAGAAGATTGAGGCCGTAAAGAATCGGCCTAGGCCTACTATGTCGACAGAGGTACGTAGCTTCCTGGGATTGACTGGCTATTATTAGAGATTTGGAGAAATTTGCTTCTATTTCAATGCCTTTGACAATGCTAACTCAGAAAGGAGCGAAATTCCAGTGGTCTGATGCTTGTGAGCATAGCTTCCAGTTGCTAAAGGAGAAGTTGACTACGACTCCAGTCCTGACTCATCCCGAAGGTCCAGATGGGTATGTGATCTATTGTGATGCCTTTGGTGTTGGGTTGGGGTGTGTGTTGATGCAGCATGGCAGGGTGATAGCTTATGCTTCCCGGCAGCTCAGGAAACATGGAAAGAATTATCCTACGTATGATTTGGAGTTAGTTACGGTGATTCATGCTTTGAAGATGTAGAGACATTATTTATATGGGGTTCACGTTGATATTTATACTGATAATAAGAGCCTCTAGTACATCTTTAAGCAGAAGGAGCTGAACCTGCGACAGCGGAGGTGGTTAGAGTTATTGAAAGATTATGATATGGATATTCTCTATCATCCTGGGAAAGCTAATGTCGTGGCATATGCACTTAGCCATAAGTCCATGGGTAGTTTAGCGGATACACCTTCAGAGAGGAGAGAGATGGTCCACGATATTCATCAGCTGGCTAGTCTTAGAGTTCGTTTGGCTGATTCTGGAGATGTTGGGGTTTCGGTTTGAGGTATGGCTGAATCTTCCCTTATAGGAGAGATTAAGCAGCGTCAGTACGTAAATCCTATTCTAGTTCAATACAGAGACACAACTCTTAAAAATGAAACTACTCCATTTGAACTTACCTTCGATGGAACATTATTATGCAGGGGTAGGTTGTGTGTACCTAATGTGGCGGGTTTGCGGCAACAGGTTATGGGCGAGGCACATTGTGCCTGCTATTCTATTCACCCAGGGTCGACAAAGATGTACCATGATCTCAGATATTTATATTGGTGGGATGGTATGAAAAGAGACATAGAAGAGTTCGTCGCTCAGTGTCCGAATTGCCAGCAGGTTAAGATTGAGCACTAGAAGCCCGATGGGCTAGAAAGACATAGCAGAGTTTGTCATTCAATCCCCAAATTATCAGCAGGTTAAAATTGAGCACCAGAAGCCTAATGGG
>DF362584.1:50972-63672 GCA_000787875.1 Solanum virginianum | reverse complement strand
GACACCCTAAATGGGTGTCAGTCACGGCCCCTAAACCGGGACGTGATATATACAATATTTTATCTATGATTTTCAATTGAAACTGCCTTTTTTACCGGGGCTTCCAACGCGATTTCAACACAAATGCGCATGTTTCTTCCCCTCAACACTTGTGAAGTGGATACATCCATTTTTACTAACTTTCCCATAGTTTGAGCATTCCTTGCCAAGACCTGGTGGTCATAATACTCTGTTGGCAGCTCTAGCAATCTGATCCAAATGACAGAGGAGTTTTATCTAGCTTCTAAGGCAACGAAGTTCGATGTCCATCTTCTTATCGAGATGAAGTAGCCATTGATGAACCAAGGGCCCATCTAAAGAACATGCCTCAAATTTTCTTCTTGTAAGAATTTCGCAATATAATAATCATGATCGAGATCAATAAGGATGATCTCTTTTGATACCTTCCTTAGGATCTTTAGCCTTGCTTTTAGATATTGATGACTAATTTTTTTCTCCAACACTTTTATTATTGCGGAAAAAATTCATGGCTTATAGATCCTTTCTTTTTCTTCAGTTGTAAGTAAGACATTCCCCTGATGCTCATTATTGTGTTGTTACTCCATATCTTGCATTGATTCTAGATATTGGTAAGTACCAATATCCATCTGATTTTTGAATTTTTATCCCTTGGAAGCTCTGATTCGTGTGATCTTATCCCATTAAGTGGATAGGTTGTAGTAAGGATGCTTTTGAGCGAAGCCTTTTTGTCTTCCTTGCTTTTGGTTGGTTCTTTCAGATTGTCCATTTGCATTTCATCATTGCATTTGCTAGATGTACTGACGTTATTGCTTGACTCCGCATCGAATAGTAGGAATCATGTTTTTCTATCTGTCTCGATGTTTCTGATGTGTCATCCTAATGCATCAATTGACGTTTTCCCTCTATCAGGCGAGTTAGGTGGGTCCGAGAGTGTAGCATTTAGTTTCCCTTGTTGAGAGAAAGAGAACGACATTTTTGGTGGGATAAAGGTTGGTCTAATCATGAGATTTGATTTTTTCGGCGGCTCGCCTCATAGGATGTTAAATGTCTTTTGCCTAGCACTCCAAGCCTGCATATAACTCAGTGTAATTCTATGTTCTCTTTTCATGTCCGCTTTTACATGATTTAGTGTATAATTGGTCTTTGGATCATTGCATTTGTTCAATAACATTCCACTAAGAACACCATTACTATATTGCCACTTTGAAATAAGCCTAAACTTGACTGGACATGTATGATTATCACAAAATTTACGGATCTTGAACAACCCCAAATTTCTCAAACATGAAGATTTAAATAGCCACGGGCATTTCTCGGTTGGACACTTTAAATTGTAACTGCAAAAGAACAACTATGATTATTACTCATATTATGTCATGAATTTTTTAATTTTGTAAAAAATTTCATCCCTTATTGGAGTAGACCTCGTAATGGTGAATTGAAACCCTCTCAATAGTGCATACCTTCTCATTACATGTACAATTGTCCTTTTACTTTTATAAATTTGATCCAATACCACAAAATCACATTCATTGTTCTGGATTATCTCTATTTCAACGAATTCTTTGTTAACCACTATTTCTACAATAGGTAAAAAATTGATTTTAGCAATGGTGTAACACCGCATTTCTAATTTCACTGTGCCTCCTTGTAGTATTGCTTCCACTGATTTGTCAATACACGTTATGCACAATGGATATTTTGAGAAGAAATCAATTTGCATCTTTTTTTATCCAAAAAGACTTGAACCCCCATGTTATTATGAATTCACATTGCTGGTGATTCTTTACTAATTTTATACATAAGCATCATCTCAAAAATGTTAGTATCAACACCTATTTGCATAACAATAGTATCAACCAATCTTGGAACCCCGTTGTTGCATCATAAATGACATCTTCCACCTTGTAATCCACATACCTACCTGTGTTTGGTTTTAAACTAGTTATATTCATAAGTGCTTGAAAAGCGTAATACCAAATTGACTACCAAAGTTATTACCAAATAAACACTCATGATACACATATCCACTTCACTACCAAAATAGACACCAAAATAGAACCAAATAACTGACACCATTCATATTGTTACCGAAACTATTTTTTTCCCCCAAACTTCACTACCTATTACACTCATTCTTATGACATATCATACCAACACTAGCAATTTTTTGCACCAATATTGTCAAATTAACCATAAATTCATAAAAGAAAATCATAAAAAGTTTATTCACATCATCACCAACTTCTTCTCTAAATCAATACCAACAATACCACTTGTTATCAAAATATATTAAAATATATTTATTGTCACCATCCATACCAATATTATTACAAGAAAATATCAAACATTGCTTTCATCAAAATAAACCAACTCAATGTCATGATAAACACCTATACCAACATCTACACCAACACAACAACCAACCCATTCACCAAATATGCATACACAACATTTCCACTAAATTACAAGATTGTAACCAGTCAAGTAAGGGAAATCTAATATCTGATGTCACTCAACTTACTATGAATATCATTTATGTTTACTATGCTTTTCACATTAAATTTATTCTATCTATATTTAGTACCTTTGTTCATTTATTTGTAAATGCCAAAACCATTAAGTGATTATTCCTTTAACATATCCTACAATAAATGTGCAAATTCAAAACACTCATACGCAATATATAAATCCTCTTACTAAACCAACTCATTTTATTTAACGGACAAAAATACAAAATAAATATGAATAAACCTGTTTTATTCCATCTTTCTCCGTGGTGAATTAAAATCGACACATTTTTTTCCATGTTGATTTAAAATCGACACAAAATCAATCTATTTTGTTGAAATTGTTTTTTTTTTTTTTTGGTTGGTGTTAAGCAATATTTTGTCAATCTTCTCTCAAAACTTGAAGGAAAATCTCAAAAATGACTCAACTCATTTTTGTTTTTCACATTCAAGAGAAGCTTTAAATGAACAAAACACAAATAAGATATGTCATTGGTATTGAACTTTTGTTTGCTGGTCCTCCCACATATTTGGGTAATTGTCTTTGATGTAAAAATTGAAAAGTGAATGTCATGATTACATATCATTAATTGAAGAGAGACAAATGGTACAAATAATTAAATACGTCACTTTTCCATCTTTTTGTTGCTTCCGTTTTTATCCAATTAAAATCCATTTTTCAATGAAAAAGTCTACTCTAATTTATTGCACTACTAAAATTGCAGACAATTTTTCTTGATTTAAAGTTTATTATTATTATTATTATTATTATTATTATTATTATTATTATTATTATTATTATTATTATTATTATAACATATTAGACGTAATATGTACATTTATGAAAAGATTTTATAGATATTTGCTTGTAAGTATTTATTGACTCAAACTTGTAAAATACACTTAAAATGCTTAGGAAGTTTTTTTCCCTTCAATAAATTTGTGGAAGTCTGCTAAATTTATTGTTGTGCATAACAGAAGAAAAACAAAGTAAGGTTTAGCATTGTTACATCGAGTTGAATTTAATCAAGCTTTTTATATAATTGAATTGAGTCGAGTTAAACTAAATTTAATCAATCTTTTACATTATCGAATGCGAAGTACGAACTGAATCTTTTATATTTAGTTCTATGTAGTATTAGCTATTGAAAAATTAAATTTATAATAAATTGACTTGAAATTTATAAACATTACTAGTTTAAATTGGTCATTGCATTTAACTTGATGAAATTATATAGAATATTAGTCTAAATTAGATCTCAATCCAAATGACATTAACTTAATATTGAACATAGAATAGAACTTTCAGGCAAAATAAATAAATAAAACAATAATAAATTCAAAGAATTGTGCACTGTTAAATTATTTGATTTGAATTTTAAATTAAATATTAATTGCATTTCATAATACTCGAAACTTCAACAAACCCGAGCTTCTGAGCTTCAGCGGAGCCCCGAGCTGGCATAGAGTCGTAAGAGTGACTACTATAAGGATAAAAAGGAACAAAACTCAAAGCATTTTCCACCCTTTTTATGTAAAGAGAGGGCGTTTTGGGCTTTGTTGTGAATCTCCATTCCTTTTCCTCCAAAACAAAAAGGACCAAATCCAAACAAAGGGAAAAAAGGAAAAGAGATAGCTACTTTTGAGTGTATTTTTATAT
Source organism: Solanum virginianum (assembly GCA_000787875.1). Taxonomy (NCBI): domain Eukaryota; kingdom Viridiplantae; phylum Streptophyta; class Magnoliopsida; order Solanales; family Solanaceae; genus Solanum; species Solanum virginianum. The sequence goes on along the minus strand of DF362584.1, from coordinate 59,481 downwards.
AAAATATTTATTGCTTTTAAATATAATTTTTATTTATTATTTAGATATATTATATTTACAAATATTTATCAACTTTAGTAATAGTAGTGTGTATTAAAAGCGAATTGTATATGTAATATATATGTATTATACTTAGTTTGGTAAAAAAATTGTACTATATATTAAAAATAAATTATGCATATAACATAAATTTATTACAATATGTATAAAAATAATTTTGCATACGACGTTTATGTAATATAAGGGTCTGTTTGGAAAGTCACCTAATAATTGGAATTGGTGTAATTACTAGAATAGTAATTACACACCCTGGTAATTGCACTGTCCTGTTTGTTTGTCAGAGTGTAATTACAATGTAATTACAAGCATGTTGTTTGGTTGCACGAGTGTAATTACAAGGTTATATTAAATTTTAAAAATAAAAGTTAATTAACTAAAATTAAAATTCATATTAGACAAATATAGGTATTTATAAATAATAAATTAAATAATAAAGATATATATTCAACAACAACAACATACCTAGTAGAATCTCATAAGTAGTGTCTGGGAGGGTAGAATGTACACAAACATTACCACTACCTCATAGAGGCAGAGAGGTTGTTTCTTAGGAACCCCCGTCTCAAAAATCCATAAATAGAATAAACTAGATATGAAAAAATGGAAAGAAAAGAAAATGAAACGGAAAGAGCGACTAATAACGAAAAACATGTGATAGTATGCAAATACGATAGTAATAACATATATAACATGGCTAAAGACAACACAAGATATAAAGACACGACTAACCCCCTAACCCTGCAAACCTATTAGCCTGCTACTCTAATTCACGACCTCCACTCCTTCTTATCTAAGGTCATGTCCTCAGTGAGATCAAGTTTCACCATATCTTGTCTAACCACCTCCCCCCCAATACTTTTTTGGTCTACCTCTACCCCTCCGTGTAACTCCTACTTCCAACCTCTCACACCTCCTAACAAGAGCATCAGTACTTCTTCTCTGCACATGTTCAAACCATCACAGTCTCGTTTCCTTCATCTTGTCAGCCACAGGAACCACCTCTAGCTTCTCCTGCATGGTCTCATTCCTAATCCTATTACTCCTGGTACATCCATACATACATCTCAACATTCACATCTCCGCGACCTGCATTTTCTAAACGTGTGAATCTTTGATTGGCTAACACTCCACCCCATACAGCAAAGATGATCTAACCACCATCTTGTAAAACTTATCACACAATACTCTAGAGGCAAGCCTCTATTTCATCCATGTTGCCCCAATAAGGTGTCACGACCCAAGCCTAGGGCCCAGACATGACACGACGAATGGAAACACGAAGGGACCCAAAAAAGCCTCTTAGCATATCAATTACACATCCTTGGTCGCGAAACAAAATAAACAACATCAAGAGAGTATAAATAAGGATGAAGGGACTAGGGAAAATCTTTAATAGCATAAATCATAGAAGAGTCAAAGCTCAAGCATAATTACATCACTTGTCCAACAACACCTCTAAACATAGAACGAGCGGGGGCCAAGACACCTTTCGGGCTCACCCTCATAGTATCAAGAGTTCAACATAAAGAAATAACATAAGCAAGAGTAACATAGCTAGTGTCTCCGAACTAGAGAACTCACCAAAGCTTATCTTCAAGATGTCCAAAACAAAACACATCGAGGATGATCATGAGGGGCTCTGATTCCTACATGGTAACATTATGTAGGCATAGAATATGCATTAGTACGTTTGAATGTACTAAGTATATAGGATGCAATGCAACAAGTGATAGGTAACATAATCAGAATGAATAAGCATAAGCAAGAGATAGTGTAATATCAATGTAGCGTACATGATTAATGTTTGAAGTAAAACATGCTTAATCATAATCAAGGAACGTAAATTCAATGTGGAATATATGCATGCTCGAACCTTACACAAACATGCTTGAGATGGGCCATATAACCACCTACTCACCTTATGGTATAACCTTTTCGGAGAGTGTTACCAATACCCCTACCTTACGACATAGTCTTTTTGGTAGGTAGCATAAGACGCCCTACTTTACGATATAATCTTTTGGGTAGGAGCCGTGAATTATTCTATCTTACGATATAATCTTTTCGGTAGGATCCATGAATTGTACCTTACGAAATAACCTTTTTGGTAGGTGTTATAGGGTGTCCTTACCTTATGATATAATCTTTTCAGTAGGAACCATGAGTCATTCTACCTTACGGCATAGCCTTTTCGGTAGATCTTATAGAATTGTCATGACCCAAGCCTAGGGCTTATACTTGACATGGTGAATGGGGAACCTGAAAGGACCCTAAACAAGCCTCTTAGCATATCATTACACATCCTTGGTCATGGAAGCAATTAAATAAAAATAAGAGAATAGAAATAAAGGCAAAGGGACTAAGTGAGTCTTTCATAACTTAAAACATACAAGAGTCAAGAGAGTCAAAGCTCATAGTATCATTACATAACTTGTCCAACAACACCTCTAAACTTAGACTTGAGCGGGGGCCAAGATACTTTTCGGACTCACCCTCATAATAGCAAATATCCAACATAAGCAGATAACAAAAGAACAAGAGTACCATAGCTTGTGTCCCAGAACTTGAGGACTCACCAAAGCTTATCTTCAAGATGACAAACTAGCCATGTGGAGGAGGATAGTCAAATGGAGCTCCGGTCCCTATATGATAACATCATGTAGGCATAGAGTATGCATTAGTACGTTTGAATGTACTAAGTATGTAGGATGCAACGCAACAAGAGATATGCATCATAATCAAAATGCATAATTATAAGCAATTAGATAAACATGATAACAATATAACATGCATGATCAATGCTTGAAGTAAAACATGCTTATTAATTATTCAAATTGCATAGAACATAGTACATACGTGTGGGAAGAGACCTGAACCGACATAGAATAAGACCAAGTGAGCTACAACTTGAAATCCCGATGATTATCCCTCACCGGTAAAGAGGTGATCTACTTGCCAAGGTAAACCATACTTCAAACTTACGGGAACATGACCCAATTTCATATGAAGTAACCTTTCTTATGAGAAATGATCTAATTTCGGAAAGGATTCATTAAGAACTTCACCTTACAGGAACATGACCCAATTTCAGGAAGAACCTCAAGAGAAAATGTACTAAGTAGATCCACTAGTATTGCAAGGGTATAGCATAGTCCTATGGTGGCACATAGTTCAAGGAAAGAGAATAAATCCTCCATCCATCAGTGCTAAGCTTAATGCCTCGGAATAATTAAAATAATTATAACTTTAATAACTTATTTGAAACATAGAATCATGAAACGAGTAGCTCTTAAACATTCTTGACCTCTAATGGTGAGCCCAACTTCAAAACATAAGGATAGATCATCATCAAATATTACCCTTGCATTAACATAAAAAGGCTCACAAGAGGAATAATCTTTGAAAAAGGGCTTAGCGTCATACTTGCATAATCATAAAAAACTTCACAATAGTTCATAGATTTCATAGCTTAAATCATGTATAGTCTCAATACACAAAGATTACTTCATAGTATAAGCTCAAAATAGATATTTATGCATAATCAACAATGTTTGACAAAACAATAGATAATGATTAGCTCATAGTATAAGCTCAAAATAGATATTTATGCATAATCAATAATATTTGACAAAACTCCAAAATATTTCATACTCTATTTCATAATAATAGGTACCCATAAGAAATACAACTTGAAATCATGCAATTTTCATAAAAAGAAAGATTGGGCTTCATGGGTGAAAGGAACCCATGGATGAAACCCACATACCTTAGACCTTGAATTTTTTAAAATTGAGTTGAGAAACACTTGAAGCTTGGAACGGGGTCTTGAAATCCACAACTTGTTCTTGAATTTCCTTGAATTCTAGCTTATTGGGGTTTGAAAGAATTTGAGTGTATTCTAATTGGGAGGAGTGAATTTGATCTTTAGGAGTAGAGTTTAGGTCTTTAGGAAGTGTTAAGATAGCATAGAAATCCCCAAAAGACCAATAGAAATAACTAAATTTACGAAATGCCATTAATGAAATAAAATTTGGCAAAAACCCGTATATACTCCTGCACAGACGGGTTCTACAAAAATGAACATAACTTCTTCATCTGAACTCTAAATAAGGTGAAACAAAGTGTGTTGGAAAGATAATTCAAAGAGATTTAATTTGGTAGGTCGTGCGCCACCCAGTTCATTATGTGCTAAGAAATATTCTCCTTTAAAGTTGACCCTCTTACCGATACTTGTGCAAAACTTAGCCAATAAAAATCCTTTGAACTTGACTTGATGTAGGGGATCCACGATGGTCTTTAATGACACGAATAAGCTTGATTTAGATTTGAATGCTAGCTTGAAGCTTGAATGAATTTCTTGAGATCCGGAATGAGTTTGGGACACTTGAATTTGGGTGAAATATTTGGCTAAGGTTAGAGAGGGTTTTGGGGAATGTCTTGAATGATCTGGAATTGAAAATGACTAAGTATATGTGTTTTTACGCATAGAAAGGCTTAGGCCCAAGACCCTAAAGCCTTATGTCGAAATAAAAAAAACTGACACAAAAATACACTAGTCCGTACCCTGGCTGTGTTGCGCCAGAAGCATGGACCCTCTTTGGAATTCGCCAACTTTGAAAATTCGAATTTTGCTATGGTTACTCTAAAATTGGGGTTAGACCCATGTCCCACTCAATTTTCTCCCTGATCACGAATATGAAGTCAAATTTTTGATATTACGCACGAATTTTGAGATATATGAAAGTTACGATTATGGGCATTTTTGAGGCATATTTTCGAATACTTTTTGGGGTTACTTCAAGAATATTCAATCTTACGATATAATCTTTTCGGTAGGAATCATGAAAATAGCTCATCAAACTAACACATTCAAGTATCAAGAAAGAACCTCTCATTTTTCCCAAGAATACGATAAAATGGGAACCCAACAATTCACTTGCAATGTCGTAAGTACTTTGCATGAATTTAATACCCATATATACATTTCCTTATTCATCATAAAGTCACTTGACTCGTAAGTCATACAATAAATCATCAATAACTCAAGAATCCCTAGCCAGACATTTTATCAAACACTTGGTGGGTATGTAATGCTAGTTCAAAATCATGCAATTCAAGAGTGAAATCATGTGAAAAAACTTAATGTAAATCAACCCACCAACACTTGATAAAACCCTCATGCAAGATACTTTGAAACTCCTCATGAAATCTCATAATAAATTATAGATTGATAGCTCAAAACACGCTTAAAAGTCAACATTTTATGGAACCTGGAACCCCAACATAGTTCATATTCAAATTCATAATAAGAGGTACCCATAGATAAATCACCTTGAAAACATGCAATTTACATAAAAAGAAAGGTTGGGCACCATGGGTGAAAGGACCCAATGGTTAAAACCCACATACCTCGATTTCGGGTAACAAACCCTTCTAACCCTTCCGGTAGGGACAACATAAGAGCGGAGACGAGCTTATCTTTCAATGTTTGGAAACTCTTCTCACATTCATCGATCCACACTAATTTTGCCTTCTTTTGGGTCAACTTAGTTGAAGTTCTTGAGATCTGAAAATGAGTTTGGGACACTTGAATTTGGATGAAATATTTGGCTAATGTCAGAGAGGATTTTTGGAGAATGTCTTGAGTTATATGTGGTTGAAAAATGACTAAATATAGGTGTTTTTACGCATAAGAGGGCTTAGGCCCCAGGCCTCAAAGCCTTAGGATGAAACAAATTTTGGGACACAAAAATATACCCTTTCCGCGCCCCTGGCGTGTCGCGCCTTGGGCGCGGACCATCTCTGTTCGCAAATTTGTGAAAATAAATTTTCGCTACGGGTGCTCTAAAATCGGGGTTATGTCCATTCCCCCATTAATTTTGCCCCCTGATCACGAATATGAAGTCGGATTTTTAATATCACACACAGATTTTGAGATATATAAAAATTACGATTATGGGCATTTGCGAAACACATTTTCGAACACTTTTTGAGGCGTTTCATACAGTGTGAGACATCCTCATCGATATCACCACTACTTTGGATGATGGACCCAAGATATTAAAAATTTTCTCTCTTGAGGATAGGTTGAGTGGCAAGCCTCACATTAATATCTGCTTTATCCCTCACAACATTGAATTTGCACTCGAGGTATTCTGTTTTGGTCCTGCTCAGTTTGAACCCTTTGGATTCCAAAGCATGTCTCTAAACCTCCAATTATCATTAACTTTAGCCCTCCTCATCAATTAGTACTATGTCATCTGCAAATAGCATACACCATGGAATCTCTTCTTGAATAGATTGTGTCAGCTCATCCATCACCAAGGCAAACATAAAAGGGCTCAACACAGATCCTTGATGAAGTTTCATCTCAACAAGAAAATACTCTGAGTCTCCTCCCACCATTCTTACTTGAGTTTTGGCTCCATCGTACATGTCTTTTATCACCCTAATATACACCATTGGAATACCTTTCACCTCTAGACATCTCCAAAGGACATCCCTTAGAACTTTATCATAGGCCTTCTCGAGATCAATGAACACCATATGAAGGTCCTTCTTTCTTTCCCTATATTTCTCCACTAATCTTCGAACAAGATGAATTGTTTCAGTAATCGACCACCCCAGCATGAATCCAATCTGATTCTCTAAAATAGACACTCCTTTTCTCACTCTCATCTCCATCACCCTCTCCCAGACCTTCATAGTGTGGCTTAACAACTTGATACCCCTGTAATTGGTACAGTTTTGAATATCACCCTTGTTCTTGTACAGTGGAACCATTGTACTCCTCCTTCATTCATCGGACATCTTGGTCGTCTTCATAATAACATTGAACAGTCTGGTCAACCACTCTATGTCATCCTTGACCATGTTCTTCTTTAATTGAGCATAATTAAAGATATATATTGCCTTTTAAAAATATATTAATTAGTAAATATATATTATTAAAAAATTAATTTATATTTTTAAATTAGTATATTTTAATTAAATTAATTATAAAAATTCAAAATATTAAACATTATAAATATAATGTCATAGTAAAATTGTTAAATATTTGAAGAAAAATAATCCATGTAATATGTAAAAAAAAAATGACTTGTAATGTGAAATATCAAGTCAATACTCAAAAACAAATGAAACTAAAAAATATAACATAAGTTTTAAGTTCAAAATAAAAAAATTAACATAATACTCTTATGCCAAATTTCAATATAACATACATAAATATGATTTAAAAGAAAAAAAATAATTATAGTTTTATCCAACAATGAATTCAACTTTATTTTAAAAATTAGAATACTAATAAAATCATGCTAGTGAAAAATAAAATAAAACATAAAATAAATAAAAAATAATATTATGAAAAATTTTATGGAATCAAATGACAAAGATTAAGAATAAGAAAAAAATGAAAAATAAATATTATAAAATAAAATATAGGTTTAGAAAAAATTAGAATAATAAAAATAAATAGAATTTAAAAAAATAAAAATAAAAATAAATTAAAAGTAAAAGAAAGAAATTAAAAAGGAACCAATAATTACACCATGTAATTACCTGCAATTCATAGCTTCTCCTTGTGTACTGGAAAATAATGCAACTATACCCAATCAATTACAATGAATTACCTGCTAACCATGTAATTGCCTGTCCAACAAACACTGTAATTTCACCAAGTTCAATTACCAGAGCGTCCTTCCACACAGGCTCTAAGTGTCCTTAAATTTATTATGCTTGTTTTGATTAAAAAAAATCTATACTATGTATTAATTAAAAATAATTATACATATATCAAAATTATATGGATATATTTAGTTTAGTCAAAGAAACAAAATATTTCCTTTGTCACATTTTATGTAGCACCTTTTCTTTTTTGGTCCATTTCAAAAAGAATGTCACCTTACTCTAATTGAAAACAATTTATCCTTAAAATTTCCCTTTTACCCTTAATAAAATGATTCTCAACCATACAAATATCTTATTTTAGATCACAAGTTTCAAAAATTTTACTATATTTTATTAAACACCATGCCAAGTCAAAGGATGCCACATAAAATGAGACGGAGGGAGTATTATTTTTGACTTAGAAAGTATGACAGAATGTTGAGGGCCGAAAGAATAAGATATATGAAGCATTAATTTTCTTTCCATTCTCTTCCCGCCCAGTCAGAAAAAAATTGTTCTACTATCAAAATTGAACATTCTCCATTTTCTATGTAAAAGGAAGAAATATTCATTATGAACATAGCAACCATTGAACTTTAAAAATATTTCAAAAAGAAAAAAAGGAAAAAAACTGAACACATATTCATTTGAAAACCAGGTTTTGCTTCACATTTATTTAGACATAAATCTGTCAAAATAACAGAATATTTTCACCTTGTTGAAACTTGAGGTGTGAGCTAAACAAGCAGTGTGCGTTCGGTTCCATGGAAATCATTAAAGG
>DF362584.1:0-35479 GCA_000787875.1 Solanum virginianum | reverse complement strand
TGTGTGTTATATATATATATATATATATATATATATATATATATATATATAACGTTATAGGACGGTAATTGTCATGTTGAGAGTTATGTTGGTTGTAGCTGCTATAGTACCTGAGTTCTTATATTATATGACTAAGAAAGGATTCGGTTGGAGCCGTGAATATGTGACAAGTATGTACACTTAGCTTGACTCTTGCTATTTTTGTATGTGTGGTCTGAGGCCACAAGAATATACTAGCTATAAAGGTCGACCCATGATTACATGCTACCCTGTGCGTTGTATCTAGTATCTATATCTGGTTTCCTTGGCGATGTCCTAAATAACAGTTGGATGACGATACGATTCTAGTTGGGTGATATCCTTTTGATTATCTAGCCTATTGAGCCTTAGTTTAGATTATATTGATGCTGTCCTATAAGTTGCTTTATACGAAAAGGGTCCTCGTAAGGGTCGTGTATGAGTTAGAGCCTAGGAAAGGCATGCATACCAACTTAACTTGCACCTATATAAGTGTGTATTGCCTGAGCTACAGAGATATACAGACGGTAGGACTGTGCATTCACTCTATGTCATACCATGACTTGATTACGAGCATACTATGATTCTGTTGGGCCTATCGATTAGGGGCACCTATAATACCCTTATTATTACTGCATTTTTACTTCTATTACTCAAGGTGGGCTAGATTATAACATGGTTTCCTGCTAAGCTCGATTCTATTCGGATTATTGAGGTCCACACACTATTATACTGAGGTAAGCTGCTGCTCTAAGTTCCTTGCGTACCTTGGGAATGCGTTGGTTATTGTGACTTGGGAGAGATGATATGATTGGGGGATCCAGATCCGGTTAGAGAGAGAGAGGGAGATTTTCTAATTTTATGCTCTAAGGCCTATATGACACACCTTATTGTTCAACTCTCCGATGATCACGTCTAAGTGTCTAGATTCGGGCGACGCTCCCTGTGGTACTAGTCTCCGGTGATCACGTTCTAGTGTCCTAGACCGGGGTGTCAATTCTAAAGGGGTTTGAGCAATTGTTGTTACTTTGGGCCTAGGGCCACGTTGACTACACTTTTGGGGCGAGGCCCCGTGATTGATATTTTGATCAGTTGAGACATGCTTGTTATGTGAGGGGGATTCTTTCCCCCGCGGGGGATACATCCCCACTGTTTTGCATGTATATTTTGGATCGGGTGTCATGTTCCAATACGATATTATTGGATTGGGTATCACGTTCTGACATGATATTTTGGATCGGGTGCCACATGTCGGCACGGGGTTGAGGACCCAGGTTTCTATGATTGTTTACCCGTGGATCTATTCACCTATTCATACCCTAATTGTGCGTGGGTGTACCTCCTGGGCTTATGGGGGCTTAGGGGGCGTTCAGGCTTAGACACTAGGGCCTTACACCCACGTACAACTGACCCTTGTTTTGATGATGTTGAGAGCTGGGCTCTATGATGGTTCTATGGGATTCTGTCATTATCTATTAGAATGATTATTGTGCGCGGGTGTACCTTCTAGGTTTATGGGGTCCCAGTTGGTGTGCTACCATAGATACTAGGGCCTTGCACTCGTGTAAGACATTTTATCTCAGTTGGGAGCAGTTGTGATATTGGCCTACACAGTATTCATCAGTCAGCATTGATGTTTAGTACTTAGATTGGTTCAGGTGATCATTGTTCTTTACTTTGATTGGTTCAGTAGTGGTTTGAGGGTTCCCAGACATACTTATGCCTTGATATAAGTTCGTTTTGCTATACTCCTGCAGTTCTCTATATATTTGAAACTTATTTATGCTTACTATTTCATTGAATCGGCCAATGATGCCTACTGGGTGCCTTTTCTGGTGCTCACCTCTACTTCTGCATCTTTTCACGATGCAGGTCCACATCCTAGTTGAGGTCACTGAGTTCAGGGGATCAGGGAGCATAGAAGATTACTTTTGGGTGAGCTCTGGCTACTTTGGTTCATTGCGGTCCCCTTCTTTCGATGGTCATCTTTTGTTATTAGATTTTAACCTTGTATTATAGTATTATGTATTTGTAGGAGTACTCTTGGGGTTGTGTACTATATTTTGGCTTGGCCTATATGTGTACCAGCTCGTATTTCAGTTATTGTAGTTCTGTACAGTTGACTTCCAAGTTCTTGGTAGGTTTTGACGTAAATCTTGTTGTATCGATTTGATTTGGACTAGAGAGCTAGGACAGGTACCCTTGGGTTGGGAATTGGCTTGCCTGTTGGTGGGATCTAACGGGCGCCATCATGACCAGGACCGGGTCATGACAAAGACTAAGATAACAAGTAGTGGACATTCTAAGTTTAAAATATCATATCAAATAAATAGGCTAGTATGGAAGAAACTAGCTCAACAAAACCTCGAGTCAACAACTCAACTCTAGTATATGAAGCCTCAATCACTATCAATTAGTGCCAATGATATACCCATGGCTACATCAATTTAAAACAAAAGTTATTCTAAAGTCTACCACTAATAGCTAGATAAAAATAAAATAATGATCCTCCGAAGTAAAGAAGGCTTACCAACTCAGCTGATTGTGGTAAATCCTCAACAATGTACCTGTTGACGATCTTTAGTACCCGTCTCTACATCATTAAATGATGCAGTCCAAATGGACATCAGTACGTGGAATGTATGAGCATGTAAAATGACTAAATGAAATAGATATAGGAAGAATAACATAGAATAACATCAACTCATAAAATACTCAATCCGAATGTCAAATGTTTATCTAATGCAAGAATACAGAGTAGACAAATGACTCACCAATACCAATCCAAACTCATCAATCAACTCAACTTAGAGTATTATCAGTATGTGACTTATCTGGGAGTTTTTCTTATTCGGGAATAATCACTTATGACCCGTAATTGTACAACAATTCTGTTGATATTGCCACATATGTTCCATACTTTCTAGGTAAAGAATGAATCGGATTCCCAAGAGATCTGGTCTCTCTCAAGTCCTCTATTGCTTTCAGGGATTTTAACTCAAAAGGAACCTCAAATGTAATGGCTTAATCCTCACCTACACTTGGTGATGTAGTTAATGAGTGCGAATTGGTTTTATTTTACTTATTTTGATTTTCGATACTCCTCCCAAGACTCAATGCTCATAAGACTCTTCATCTCAAACAATCATCTCAATTTGTCTCATAGAGACTCTCATTATCTCATTAACTCAACTCAATTGCGGCCTTTTGGCCTATCATCTCATACTATCTCATCAACTCAATTGTCATTTAATAGCTCAAGGCTTAGATCAATTATTAGAAAGGAGACAATTAGACAAATCTCTGGAGTTTAATTATGAATACTCATGGGACCATCAAGCTTTATTAACTTATCATCATGCTCATATCACAATCACAATCATCATGCTCAATTCAAGGCTCTAGACTCAATTCCTAGGTTTATTCATGCATTATTTTACAAAGTAACATATTGGATTTAGGAAGTAACTCATGTAAAAGCATTTATTCAGTAAAACAAGTTTATGATGATCATCAACAGATGAAAGTACATGTAATATATATATAATTTACAAGAAAATATTTAAGAAACATGTATGAATACTTATTGTACCCACAACTCCTCTATTATCATTGCGGACTAGGTGGCTTTGAGGGATTTTTGCCAAAAAAATTTCAATCGTGTTTTCTAATCTCGTAGAAAATATTGGGATCACTTCTAAGTATGAATCCACGACAAATTCGCAACGCGGATATGTCGTGCACTCTTACTATGATGTGTTTTTGCATTAAAAAATTATTTTTTGATCCGGTTGCTTTAAGAATCAACCAAGACCATTCTTCCACTTAATTTTTCATACCTGTTGCAATCCCAGCGTCAGATTTGCCATCGGAGGTTGAGAAGACGCATTATGCGCACATCTCTCATCTAAGGGTATTTTGATAATTTTATCAGGTGTTACAAAATATTTATAGGAAGATGCTCATATAATATGAGACAACGGGAGTATATTTTGGGGGATGGATGGTAAAACGCTTCTTAACAAAGGTAATTTCGTATCCAGGGGGATTCGGAAGAGTACTTACCACTTTCCCACGACCTTTGTTGGTAGAGTCGTTGATTTAGTTACACTTAGTTTGATTTTGTAAAGTCCAGGACCATATTAACAAGTTTAGGAGCCTAAAGTCAAACTTTATCGAAATGCTTAGTTGATTAAGATGACATATATAAATTAAATAATTATTACATACTTGTGTAATCTTATAAATGAGGTTTCAAGGCTCAAGAGTAAGATATATGCAGACATTATGAAGTAAGAATGTAAACGATGTAAATCTTTAATTAAAAATACATAATATAAAGTTAAAATAACTGACTCAAAAATTTAAAAATTTTATATAATGATATTGAAATAGTATTGCACGGAATTTGATAAGTTGATATATTAATAGTAAAATAGTGTTGATTTATTTTAGTGCTTGAAATTTGAGAAAGACACCAATAATTAAATTTGACCTTTATATAAACACATAAAAATAAATTTTGCATAATGTCGAAGGTTTGAGCAGTCAAGAGACTTCAGAATACTCAATACTGAGAAAATAAAAATAGTGCAAGGAAAATGAAAAAATAAATATAAAATTAATAATGTTGGTTCATGATAATTGTAAGAACACTAACAAGACAACAAAATAGATTGACATATAACAAAAAATATATCAATCTATTTTGTTGACATAGAACTGCTCTCTAGTAGAACCAGTGATACAAAATTGCCTATATATTTGTATATGTTAGAGAAAATATATCTAGGGACGATTGTGGGATTAAGGAAAACAGAAGATTATCATTTTTTTGTATACATTCATAGCACTGGATGGATGCATTAGAGGGTGGGAGTATTGTCGTCCAATAGTAGTCATTGACGATACGCACGTGAGATCAACACTCGAAGGTACAATATTGATAGCAAGCACCTTGGATCCTGGCGGTAATTTATTCCCTATTCTTAACTAACCAACATATTTCCTTAATGTAATGTGCAAAATTTGGTAATACTAATATGTTGTAGGTATAATATTTTTTCCCTGTTTATTTTTTTAATTTATTTTGAGCATGAACTGTAGTGTAAATAAATGGTGTATATTTTGGTGTTAGTTTTGGTTTAAAACGCTTACATGAAAGTAATTATCCAATAAGTAAATTGTGTAAATACTTACTAATGTTGGTATATTAAATTTAAAATGGAAATATTTTGGATGTAGGTCATATTTTGCCACTGGCATATAGTGTAGTTGATTCGGAGAATGATAATTCGTTGATTTGGTTTTTCCAATGTTTTAAATTGGAATTTGGTGATAGAGATGATAAGTGCTTTGTTTCTGATAGAAATAAAAGCATTCGAAAAGCTGTTGCTTTAGTGTATCCTGAGATTCCTCATTATGCTTGCATTTATCACCTATGGACAAACCTGCTAAAAAGAGCCAACAAAAATACCAAAGAGATTAGAAGATTATTTTTCGATTTGGCGAAAGCATACATATTTTATGAGTTTGTGGAGTTGATGATTCAATTGAAAGAGATAAGTTCAAAATGGTCCCCCGCACACTGTAATGTAAAGAGGATGTGTATAGTAAGAAGTAATATTGCTGAATTCATAAATTATGCAATATTACCTGGTCGGCTTCCTATAATTCCTATGTTAGAGTATGTGAGGAAAATAATTGAAAGTTGGAACAAAAAGCACAATCAAGAGGCAAGGGATACCATCACAATTTTGACAAGAAAGTACAATGAAATGTTACTGGATAATAAAAAAATATCACACAGGATGACGGTAGATTTTATTTTTTTTATCGTAATTATTATGAATATGGATTATTGGGAATTAAAAAATAATATCTATTCATTTGATTTTTTATTTTTGGTTTGAAGGTGAGGGTATCTACCGAACACCTGCACACAGTTACAGATGGTTCTAGAAGATTCACAGTTTGCCTAAACACAAGAATGTGTTCTTGTGGACGGTTTCAACACGATGAAATCTCATGTGGCCATGCAATTGCCGTTATTGAATATAGGGGAAAACATGCAGAGGATTATTGTTTAGTATAGTTCGATAACAAAAATTATCAAGATACATAGGCAATACCAATCAAGCCTTTCGCCGTGCGAAAGCATCTGGATAATCCCTGATAATATTTTGGAAGAGAATATACTTGCACCAACTGTCCAAAGAAGACCATCAAATTATGACCGAAAAAGGGTATTACAGAATTGAAGTCCAAGAGATCCAAGGTTACCTACAATAAGTGTGGTTCAACAGGCCATAACAACGTGCCTGCAGAATGCATCTGTTGGGTGTGAGTGATAATTGCTTTTTGTGATTTGATAATTTTTTGGTGTAAATACTAATGTCAATATTGGTAAAAGATGGTGTTTTGGCTAATATACTATGGCTTGGCTTATTTTTTGCTTACCATTGATTATAGATATATGAATATATGTAGTAATGGTGCTTGTTGGTTTTTGATCTAGTGACATTGGTAAATGCATAGGGAACTTGTAAAATACACTCTTATTCAGTGATTTGGTACTTTTTTGGTGTAAATACTGGTGCCAATATTGGTGATTGATGGTCTTTTGGCTAAGATATTATGACTTGACTTATTTTTTTGCTTACCATTGATTATAGATATATTGATATATATATAGCAATGGTGCTTGTTGATTTTTAGTCTGGCTATATTGATGAATGAATAGAGATCAATGGTAAATACACTCTTATTCAGTGATTTGGTAGTGTTGTGGTGTAAGTATTGGTGCCAATATTGGTGA
The DNA here is from genome assembly GCA_000787875.1 of Solanum virginianum. Classification (NCBI taxonomy): domain Eukaryota; kingdom Viridiplantae; phylum Streptophyta; class Magnoliopsida; order Solanales; family Solanaceae; genus Solanum; species Solanum virginianum. Next base: position 28,644 of record DF362584.1, on the reverse strand, counting down.
CTGATGGTGTTTTGGCTAAGATACTATGGCTTGGCTTATTATTTTTGCTTACCATTGATTATAGATATATGGATATTTATAGTAGTGGTGCTTGTTGGTTTTTGGTTTGGTAGTGATATTGGCTAATGCATAGGGAACTTGTAAAATACACTTTTATTCAGAGATTTGGTATTTGTTTTGGTGTAAATTATTACATATCAAAATCAAAAAGCACACCAAAAATAACACCAAGTTATCCCCATATACTTGACAAGTTTTCTAATGTTTGCAAGGTTTTCCTTTTTCATAAAAATCAATTTTGATGAAAAACATATATTACCGATTAAAATTAAATGTTTGCAACTAAGTATTCTGCACAAAAATTCATAAATTACCATTGAAATACTAAAATCTTCAAACACAAATGGAAACAAATTATTACCCTTCAAAATCAAATATGGTAGGAAATGTAATGTCAACTTATCACCCAAAAATTGTCACGTTACATAATGTTACCAAAGTTTTTATTTTCTCCAACATTGGTCTTGGTCAAAAATATACATTACAAATCAAAATATTAAAAAAATATAACTTTTATTGATGTTGCTTCCAAACTTTACCATAATTATAAAAAATGTAGCATTTGTTCAATAGTAAAATAGTTGGCCAAACTCTTTCATGAAGGACTAAGTGTTTGTTCTACAAACATATTCCCTAGATTTCATCGGGGGTCCAATTCTGCCAAGCACCTTGCCGGTTACTTCACTTTTACTCACAATGCCTGCATCAATCTTTTTATGACCATAATGCCAAAGCAATGATCCATACCTCGCGCGAAATAATTTCGGAACTATTTGAATTCTTTCTTCATCAATATAAAATTGATCTTGAGAAATGTATTCAGCAAACGTACAAATATAGAGACCGCAATCACTATGAAGGAAAAAAAGAAAGGTATATCAAAATGAAACAAAGTGCAGAGGGTTACAGAGTTAAAAAAAATGACAAAACAGCTGGGAGTATAAAGTTTTAAAAAATTAATTGTTTTTTTAAAAAAGAACTTACTTTGAATCTTCTCGTTGCTGTGGAGTGTTTTTACCAACAAAATAATCCAATAGGTCACCAACAACACAATCAATATGTGAAACCCCCGTGAAAAGATCAAAATACCCCTAGAATTGACCTTGTGGGTAATGTGTCTTCCCATGTTCCATTTGCAAATCCGAAATTGAATTTCCGATCAGCGTAAAAAATTGAATTGGAAAATGGTCTCAACTTGAATTTAATGCGATGCACTAGGGAAGCGGAACCAGACTTGGATTTTTCCAAAAAATTTGCGAAACTAGAAAATTCACGAAATATGGCCATTTTACACTAGTGTGTGTTGCGCAGTAGTGCAAATGGAGGTTGTTTTTCTTCTTTTAATGGGGATGGGCAATTCCAACATTTTTCACACCCTATAATACTAAATTAGACATTTTAAGTTGTATTTAGTCCAAAGAAACACATTATTTTACTCTTTCATTCTCTCAAAACAAGAAAACCCTCTCAAGAACCCACGCTCAAGCAATTCAAGAACGATAGTAGGGCTTAGAAATTCTTTTAAATTCCTCAAGAAGTCATTCCCAGGTATGTAAGGCCTTTCTAAAGTCTATATTATTTTTATTTTGGGATTTAAAAAACCCCCGATTCCATACAAGCTTCTAGTTAAACCGTGAGATCAAGAATTTTCATCCCGTATTACTAAATTCCATCCAGATGTTGGTTTATGCACTCCTTTTTATATAAAATCATGTCTTTTACTTATTTTAGTATGAAGTTGCATGGTTGTACAATAATTACTGTAAATGACGCATTCTTGAAAATCTTGAATTTATTTTAAGAAAAAAAAGCTAGCATATGTATAGTTTGAATCAAGTTAAAGAGTATTTTCTTGAAGATTTCTTGACACTTTAGTTGAGTAACCTAGCATGTTTGAAAATATGTGAAAGATACTAGTTTCAGTAGAGTTAAAGATTTCAGTTGAGAAAGCTAAGTAGTAAGTTGGGCTAAGTTCCCGAGAAAGTAGATTTTAAGAATTCCAAGTCTTTAAGTATGAGCTATATAAAAGTGTTTTGAGAGTAGTATTGAGCACCGATATGAGTGAGAGTAGAATTAATTACTTGAACTTATAAACTATGTAGCCAGCATAGGATAAGATTGTACCAAGGTACAATCCTGATTAGCCACTGAGATGGCCCAGTTTAGGATGGATCCACTCCCCTAGTTCTTCGTCCATTACCTCGCAAAAGTGCAGGACGACTTTGGCAGCGTGCGCAAGACGTTGTATCATAACGAAGCTCATAGTGTTAGTTGTTGGTTAGATAAACTCCCCAAGCTAAGAAATTATGTTTTACTTACTAGTTTTCAGCATGTTACTTTCAGCACATAAAGTATTTATTTATTATTGTTACTTTATTATGAGTTATGTTTATATCCTTTTTTAGAAATATTACGTTATCTTGCGTTACTGTTTTGGCCATCTTACATATCGTACATTTCACGTACTAACGTCCTTAAAACCTACATCATTTTATGATGTAGACACAGGTGACAGAGCTCCCCAGCAGCCGCTTCGTTGAGGACTAGACAGCTTCCAGCAAATTGGTGAGACCTCTTTTCAGTCAGAGGCTTTTGAGTTATTATGTTTCCTTTCAGCTTTTATTTTTAGTTCTAGCTACTTGGGGTGTGTTCCAGTAGTCCTTTCAGACAACATTAGTAGAGCTTCTATAGACGATACGTCAATGTTCTAACTCCATTTTATTTAGTATTGCTTATGCATTTTCACATTCAGTTTATGTAGACAATTCATGAGTTAGCTGGTATTTTAATAGCTTTTCTACTATTTTTAAGTCTTTCACTAATTAAGTAGCTAGGCCAAGTGGTTCTCTTGGGACCAGAAATAGTTTTCGAGTGCCGGTCACTTCCAAAGTGTAGGCTCGGGGCATGACAAACTTAGTATCAGAGCACAGAGTTCAAGAGTCCTAAGGAGTTTATGGAACCATGTCTAGTAGAGTCCGTGTTATGAGCGTGAAGCGTGCCATATCCATAATAGGGAGGCTACGTGACATTAGGAAGTGTCATCCTTCATTGTCATTCTTTGTCTAATGCTTCAGAGTATATCTCTGTAAAGTCCCTTCTAACTCGTACATTCAAGCTGTGTTTTTTAGATCATGCCTCCTCGTAGAGCTAACAGACCAGTAAGGGGCAGAGGGCATCCAGGCAGGAGAAACGCAAACCAGCCTGGTCAATTTCCTGAGGAACCTAGAGGTCCAGTTGTGCCTGTGGAGTAGCCACAACAAGCAGACATCTCTAATGCTGAGCTTCGCCAGGCTATTCAAACTTTTGCTCAGGCAGTTACTGCTTAGGGAGGTTGCTAGGGAGATGGCAGATATAATGGGTCAGATACCACTAGAGTTAGGGAATTCTGGAGGATGAACCCACCAATAGTTGAGAATAAATATTTAGGCTGACCATAACCCCAGTCTTATCCCTACTAGATGGAGTTGATGATTTCGTGGTATATTGTGATGCTTCCAATGTGAAAGAGGATCCTGAGAACTTCATTGAGGAGCTCCAGAAAATGTTTCAGGTGATGCTGAGTGGGTTGTGTTGGCTGTCTACCAGCTTAAGGGGGTAGCTAGACTCTGGTTCGATCAGTGGAAAGGGACCAAGGCAAATGGGGCGCCTATTGGTTGGGTGGTGTTTGAGGAGGACTTTTTAGGATAATACTTTCCCAGGGAGATGAGGTTGGCTAAGGTAAGGGAGTTTTTGAATCTGAAGCAGGAGAATATGAGTGTATGGAAGTACAACCTCAAGTTTATTAAACTGTCCTGTTATGCTCTAGCTATGGTGGCAGATATGCATACTAGGATGGATCTCTTCGTGTTCAGGCTCTCTCGAATGACTAAGAGAGAGGGCAGGAATGCGATGTTGATTAGAGATATAGATATAGCCCGTTTGATGACATATATTTAGCAGGTAGAGGAGGAGAAGATATAGGATAGGGAAGAGTTTAGGAGCAAAAAAGCCAATAAATCAGGCCAGGAGGCAGGCAAGAAAGGGATTGGAGGTGAAGGTCACTCATCTTTTTAGCCTAAGACAGCCAGACCAACACCTTCATCCGCTAGTGCACCTGCACTGAGAGTCATGAATGAGAAGAGTTCATAACACCGTAGGTTCTCAGGCAGCCAGTTATAGGGTAGCATAGCTCAAGGAGCAAATCGTTATCCTACTGGTGGTAAGTGTGATAAGTCTCATCCCGAAGAGTGCCTTATGGACACAAATGATTGTTTCAAATATGGTCAGGTGGGGCACTTCTTAAAGGATTGCCCTATGGGGAAACAGACTATGAGAGATACCAGAACACAGGCAATTTTTTCAGCACCGCAGGGTAAGCCATCTCACAGGGGCACTACAGTAGGAACAAGCGGGGGCACAAACCGCTTGTATGCCATGGTCACCAGACAAGAGCAAGAGAATTCACCAGATGTGGTTACGGGTATGCTCAAAATCTTTACTTATCATGTCTATACAATATTAGACATAGGAGCCACATTGTCCTTTATAACCCTATATGTAGCTGTGAAGTTTAAGGTCAACTCGGAATGCCTTCTTGAGCCTTTCTGTGTTTCCACCCCTACTAGAGAGTCTACTTTAGCCTAATGAATTTATAGGGGCTGACTAGTCTCAGTTTATCATAAGACTATTGTAGTTGATTTGGTGGACTTTGATGTCATCCCAGGCATAGATTGACTTTATGCTGGGTATGCCTCCATAGATTGCAGAACCAGAGTAATCAAATTTCAGTTCCCTAATGAACCAGTCTTAAAGTGGAGGGGTAGCTTAGTTTTTCCTAAAGGCCAATTTGTCTCATATCTTAAAGCTAGAAAGTTAATTTCCAAAGGGTGTATATACCACCTAGTCAGAGTTCAGGATTAGCACAACTTTCCATCCACAGACAAACAAGAAAGTTAATTTCCAAAGGGTGTATATACCACCTAGTCAGAGTTCAGGATTCTCATGCCAAGACACCATCTTTTCAGTCTGTCCCAGTTGTAAATCATATCTCAAAGCTAGAAAGTTAATCTCCTAGGGATGTATATAGCACCTATTCTCGTGCCGAGGCACCAGCTCTTCAGTCTATTCCTGTTATAAATGAGTTCCCAGAAGTCTTTCCTGAGGATCTTCCTAGAGTCCCTCCTGATAGGGAGATAGACTTTGGGATAGATACTCTTCCAGATACTCAGCCTATATCTTTTCCTCTATATCATATGGCTCCTTCAGAGCTAAAAGAGTTAAAGTTGTAGCTGAAAGACCTCTTAGATAAAGGTTTCATTAGACCAAATGTCTTACCTTGGGGTACTCTAGTTCTTTTCGTGCGTAAAAAGGATGGTTCTCTTTGAATGTGCATAGATTACCGTCAGCTGAATAAGGTTACCATTAAGAACAAGTATACTCTTTCCAGAATCGATGATTTATTCAACAAACTTTAGGGTGCTACCTGTTTCTCCAAAATAGATCTCAGATCTGGGTATTATCAGCTTAAAGTTAGAGAGAGAGAAGGGAGTTATGATGTTTGGAAAGAAGGCCTGTTTCTCCAAAATAGATCTCAGATCTGGGTATTATCAGCTTAAAGTTAGAGAGAGAGACATTTCTAATACAACTTTTAGAACCCGCTACGGTCATTATGAGTTTCTAGTCATATCCTTCAGGCTAACAAATACACTAGTAACTTTCATGGATTTTATGAACAGGGTGTTGAGGCCGTACCTATATATGTTTGTTATTGTTTTGATAGATGATATCCTGATCTACTCCCATAGTAAGGAGGAGCATGCAAACCATCTTAGAGTTATCCTTCAGACCCTTAAGAATCAACAACTATATGCTAAATTTTCTAAGTGTGAGTTCTGGTTGGCATTTGTGGCATTTCTGGGGCACATTTTGTCTGGTGAGGATATCCAAGTTGATTCCCAAAAGATTGAGGCGGTAAAAAATTGGCCAAGGCCCATAATTACCATAGAGATAAGGAGTTTCTTGAGCTTGGCGGGGTATTACAGACGGTTTGTAGAGGGGTTCTCTTCTATTTCAGCTCCCTTGACTAAGCTGACTCAGAAGAAGACTAAGTTCGAATGGTCAGAAGCTTGTGAGAAGAGTTTCTAAGAGTTGAAAACTAGGCTGACCACAGCCCCAATTTTATCCCTACTAGATGGAGTTGATGATTTCGTGGTATATTGTGATGCTTCCAGAGTTAGCTTGGGTTGTGTATTAATGTAGAGGGGCAAGGTGATAGCATATGCCTCCGGACAACTTAAGATTTATGAAAAGAATTACTCAACTCATGATTTTGAGCTTGCTAAGGTGGTGTTTGCTCTGAAGATCTACTAGATGGAGTTGATGATTTCGTGGTATATTGTGATGCTTCCAGAGTTAGCTTGGGTTGTGTATTAATGTAGAGGGGCAAGGTGATAGCATATGCCTCCGGACAACTTAAGATTTATGAAAAGAATTACTCAACTCATGATTTTGAGCTTGCTAAGGTGGTGTTTGCTCTGAAGATCTAGAGACACTATCTATATGGTGGGCATGTGGATGTATTCACGGACCACAAGAGCTTGCAGTATGTATTTGGCCACAAGGAGCTGAATTTGAGATAGAGAAGATTGTTGGAGTTGCTGAACGACTATGATATGAGTATCCTCTATCATACAGGTAAAGCTAATGTAGTTACTAATGCTCATAGCAGGGTGACCATGGGGAGCACAACTCATGTTGATGATGAAAAGAAAGAGTTAGCTAAAGAGGTTCATATACTAGCCCGTTTGGGGTACAAATTGAAGATTCTGACAAAGGTGGGGCCATTGTCAGAAATGAGTCGGAGTCATCCTTGGTGGTAGAAGTGAAAGAAAAGCCATACAGGGATCTCATCCTTCTCCAATTGAAAGAAGATATTCAGAAGCAGAAAGTATTAGTGTTCTCAAAAGGGGGAGATGATGTCTTGAGATACTAAAGCAGGTTGTGTGTGCCAAATGTTGACAGCCTTAGAGATAGGATCTTAGCTGAGACTCATAATGTCAGATACTCTATCTACCCTAGTGCAACAAAGATATGCAGAGATTTGTGAGAAGTATATTGGTGGGGTCGTATGAAGAAGGACATTGCAGAGTTTGTGTCTAGATGCCCAAATTGCCAACAAGTTAAGGTTGAGCACCAAAGGCCTTGTGGCATAGTCCAGAACATAGAGATTCTAGAATGGAAATGGGAGATGATTAATATGGACTTCATAACAGGGTACCTTAATCCCATAGACAACATGATTCGATATGGGTCATAGTAGATAGAATGACCAAATCAGCTCACTTTCTACCTGTCAAGACGATCGATACAACTGAGGATTATTCTAGACTTCATCTTAGAGAGATTGTTAGGCTGTATAGGGTCCCTAAATCCATTATTTCAAACAGAGGAGCTCAGTTTACAATACAGTTTTGGAAGTCCTTTCAGAAGGGGCTTGATACGAAAGTGAATCTTAGCACAACTTTCCATCCACAGACAAACAGGCAAGCAGAGTGAACTATACAGAGCTTGGAAGATATGTTGAAGGCACGTGTAATAGACTTTAAAGGTTACTAGGATGATCATTTATCTTTGATTGAGTTCTCTTATAATAATAGGTTTCAGGCCAGCATACAGATGGCACCATATGAGGTCCTTTATGGGAGAAGGTGTAGATCACCCATAGGGTGGTTTGAAGTTGGTGAGGCAGGTTTGATAGGGCTTGATCTAGTTCATTAGGCTATGAAAAAAGTGAAGATCATCCAAAAAAGGCTAAAGACAGCCCAGAGTCGGCAAAAGTCATACACTGATGTTAGGAGGAGAGATCTGGAATTTGAAGTAGGTGATTGGGTGTACCTAAAGGTATCGCCAATAAAGGGAGTTATGATGTTTGGAAAGAAGGGGAAGCTCAACCCACGATATAGTGGCCCTTACCAGATTCTGAGAAGAGTGGGTAGTGTTGCTTATGTGTTAGAGTTACTAGCGGAGTTGAGCGCTATACACCCAGTGTTTCACATTACAATGCTTAAGAAGTGCTTGGGAGATCCCTCTCTAGTTGTCCAAGTTCAAAGTGTGGGAATTAAAGATAACTTGTCATATGAAGAGATCCCGATACAAATATTAGACTGACAAGTTCGCAAGTTGAGGACTAAAGAGATAGCTTCGGTAAAAGTATTGTGGAGAAACCAATTCGTGGAAGAAGCCACATGGGAATCAGAAGCAAACATGAAGGCCAAGTATCCACACTTATTCGTTGGCCTAAATGAGGACCTTGAAGGTAAACTTACATACTTAAGACTTATGTTAGTTAAAGTGTGGTAATCTTATTGTCTTGAGATAAATTCGTTATACCGTTATCATTCGAGGACGAATGATGCCAAGGGGGAGATATTGTGACATCCCCATGAAAAGACCAAAATATTTCTAGAATTGACTAATCTCTGCTAACTTTTAGACACATCATTCACTGCAACCAAGTGCTTCGATCCCACAGAAAATAAAGAGTCCAAAACATAGATGCACGAATATGTCTTCCCATGTTTCGATTGCAAATTTGAGACCGAATTTGCGATCAGTGCGAAACACTGAGTCGAAAAATGGTCTCGACTCAACTTTAATGCAAAAAACTCAAATTTTTTTCTAAAAAAATAAAAAATTGTGAGGTTTCTGTGCCCTTTCCGCGATGCATTAGGGACGTGGAACCACACTTGAGTTTTTTCGAAAAATTTACAAAACTGGAAAATTCACAAAATATGGCCATTTTACACTAGTGTGCGTTGTGCAATAGTGCAAATGGAGGCTGTTTTTCTTCTTTTAACGGGGAGGGTCAATTCCAACCTTTCCCACACCCTATAATCCTAAATTAGACGTTTTAAGCCGTATTTAGTCCAAAGAAACACATTTTTTTTACTCTTTCATTCTCTCAAAATAGGAAAATCCTCTCAAGAACTCACGCTCAAGCAATTCAAGAACGATAGTAGGGCTTAGGGATTCTTTCAAATTCCTCAAGAAGTCATTCCCAGGTATGTAAGGCCTTTTAAAAGTCTATATTATTATTATTTTGGGATTTAAAACTCCCCAATTCCATACAAGTTTCTAGTTAAACCATAAGATCAAGAATTTTCATCCCGTATTAGTACATTCTATCCAGATGTTGGTTTATGCACTCCTTCTTATATAAAATCATGTCTTTTACTGATTTTAGTATGAAGTTGCATGGTTGTAAAATAATTACTGTAAATGATGCATTTGTGAAAATCTTGAATTTATTTCAAGGAAACCAAAGCTAGCAATGTGTAGTTTGAATCAATTTAAAGAGTACTTTCTTGAAGATTTCTTAACACTTTAGTTGAGTAACCTAGCATGTTTGAAAATACGTGAAAGATACTAGTTTCAGTAGAGTTAAAGATTTCAGTTGAGAAAGCTAAGTAGTAAATTGGGCTAAGTTCCTGAGAAAGTAGATTTTAAGAATTCCAAGTCTTTAAGTATGAGCTATATAAAAGTATTTTGGGAGTAGTATTGAGCACTGATATGAGTGAGAGTAGAATTAATTGCTTAAACTCATAAACTATGGAGCCAGCATAGGATAGGATTGTACCAAGGTACATTCTTGATTAGCCACTGAGATGGCCCGGTTTGGGATGGATCCACTCCCATAGTTCTTCGTCCACTACCCCGTCAAAGTACGGGACGACTTTGGCAGCGTGGGCAAGACGTTGTATCATCACGAAACTCATAGTGACAGTTGTTAGTTAGAGAAACTCCCCAAGCTAAGAAATTATATTTTACTTACCAGTTTTCAGCATATAAAATATTTATTATTATTGTTACTTTATTATGAGTTATGTTTATATCCTTTTTTAGAAATGTTACATTATCCTGAGTTACTGTTTTGGTCATCTTACATATCGTATATTCCACGTACTGATGTCCTTAGGACCTGCATCGTTTTATGATGCAGACACAGGTGACAGAGCTCCTTAGCAGCCGCTTGGTTAAGGACTAGACAACTTCCAGCAAGTCGGTGAGGCCTCTTCTCAGTCAGAGGCTCTTGAGTTATTATGTTTCCTTGCAGCTTTTATTTTTAGTTCTGGCTACTTAAGGCATGTCCCAGTAGTCCTTTCAGACAACATTAGTAGAGGGTCCATAGACAATACATCAGTGTTCTAGCTCTAGTTTGTTTAGTATTGCTTATGCACTTTCACATTCAGTTTGTGCAGACAATTCATGAGTTAGCTGGTATTTTAATAGTTTTTCCATTGTTGTTAAGTCTTCCGAGTTTATGCAGACAATTCATGAGTTAGCTGGTATTTTAATAGTTTTTCCACAGTTGTTAAGTCTTCCGCTGAGTAAGTAGCCAGGCCAAGTGGTTCGCTTGGGACTAGAAATGATTTTCGAGTGTCGGCCACGTCCACGGTGTGGCTCGGGGCGTGACACAATATATTCCGGTGCTTTGTTCCAATCAATGTCATCCCGTTCCCATAAAAAATTGTGCTAATAAAAAAAGAGGAATAATCTCTGCTAACTTTTAGACACATCATTCACTGCAACCAAGTGCTTCGATCCCACAGAAAATAAAGAGTCCAAAACATAGATGCACGTTTTTTTTTTTATATTGATGACAACCTATAACCAGTGAAACGCACCAGACAAATTAATTGGGATACAAACAAAATCAACCTTCTCCTATGGAGTGTTGGCATGTATCTTAAAGCCCCTAATATATTGCGCAACATCATGATCCGGAGTAATTAATCGATTGTCTTTCATACTCTTCATCAATAATCATGGATTTGTTCAACTCATCTTATGAAAAAAGAGTCAGTAAATGTGACTCTTGTATCATTTCCTGGTCCATACTTGCTTATTTTGCGCAAATAATACATAATAACATCAACATCAACATACTGTACAGGGAGTAAAATGCACAAACATAAATGAATTATAATAAAAGACACCAAAGTAGCACCAACAAAAGGAATGAAACAACTGACAGTTAAAATATTAACGAATTTCTACAAAGAAAAATAAAAAAAGTAATGCACCTCAACAGATTATTATATCAATAAGCAAGACAAAAATGAATTATATAAAAGACACCAAACAAATACCAACAACAGAATCAAAAAACTGAGAGTCATATATTAAGTAATTCCTACAAAGAGAACTAAAAAATAAGGCACGTCAACAGATATATAGAATTTGTATTATTTATTCCAAAAAAAAATCAATATTCAATAGTTAAGTGAATTATATAAAAGACAACAAACTAATTCCAACAACAGAAAAAAATGACAGTGAAATATTAAGAAATTAGTACGTAAAAAAGCAAATTAAGTTCTATTAATTATAGAATTTATAAATATTGAATTAAAAAAACAGTAAAAAAAAGAAATGTACAAAAGAAATTGCTGAATCTCCCCATGAACAGTCGGTAATGACCAAGTCATAAAATCAGTCCATTAACTCCACCCTATCAACTTCAAATTCAAACGGAGGATTGATTTTGTTAGAGGCAATTGTGAATGCACTCGCTTTCTTGAAAAAAAAAAGGTTGTGTAAAGTGTGAAAAACAGTCAAAAAAATAAAAAGATATAATACATACCTGCCACGTTTATTGAATAATCTCTGTTTAATCCACAATTAAAAAGAATCAATAAGATCCTGGTCAACCTCAAAGGTGGTAGATTCAACGAAAGGGTGCTTCATTTGAAAAAAAAAAGTCATTTCTACAGTGCCAACTGAACTATTGAAGTAAGTGTATGATGATTGCGAGGACTTGCCAGGGGCCTTATTTCTAGCTTTTTGCATTGGTGTGACATATGACATTCTGTTTTCAATAGCAACAAGTTGAGATACACGGATATCAAAAAATATGAAATCATCAAGAGTAGGTGTCTTGTGTGCAACGTCTCTCATTTCACCTATGAATTCAATAAGTTGAACAAGTTATAATAAGAAATAAATTCTATAACTACAACAACTAATGAACTTTTAGGCAAAAAACATACTTTCATTTGGGGGGGAGGGGGAGGACGGCAGTGTGACTCTCTTGATTTGCTCTATCGTTCATAACAACTTCACTGATATCATTCCTTTCAATACTATAAAATTTGCAAATCTGCTCAACCTAGAAAATAAATAGGAAAGACATCAAACAACAAAATACTTATAAGAAAATTTATAGCAAAAAGTTCTAAGGTATAACAAAGAAAACCAAGTAATATTTTACCAAATAACTTAGTTTAAAGTCCATGGTGTTAAACTTTAAAATCCAAATATAACCAATAAGTTAATCAACCAAATATCAAATGTTGAATAATAATTGAATTGCAAAAAAAAAAAGAACAACTACAATATAAAAAAAAAAGTGGTATCAACATTACACCATGCTAATACTTACCAACTATGATATCCACATCAGCATACAATGTAAATAAAAATTTTATCAATTCTGGTATCATAATGAACACCAAAAATATTACCAAATATTACATCAAAACTGAGTACATCTGCAGAACACATTTTATGGTATCAAACAATAGGCCCCATCCCAAACTGAGCAACACCTAAATGCTAACCAACTATAAAATCAAACTATATGAACAAATACTAACAATACCAAAAAATACTAATTCTGCTATCATGATGAACCCCAAAATCATATCACACACACCCAAAAAAAATTAAGAATAAAATTCAAAATATACACCAAAAGATTACATCTGCACCGCTTTACAATCTAAAAAAACACAATCACATTCTATGGTATCAACAATAGGCCACATCTAAACTAAGCAACACCTACATGATAACCAACTATAAAATCAAACCATATATAACAATACCAACAATATCAAAACTTATACCAAAAAAGCTATCATGATGAACATCAAAATAACATAATAGACAACCAACAAGAACCAAGACTAATACCAAAATATAGACCATCTGAAAAAAATGAAAAAACACAAGAACTTCATTTGATATCAACAGTAAGCCCCACTCAAATTGAGTAACACCTAAATGCTAATCAACTATAAAAATCAAACCATATATAATGCATAGGCAACAATATTAAAACTTATATCAAATCTGCTATCATGATATATACCAAAATAACATAACAAGAGACCCAATAAAAAATAAGACTAATACCCAAAATATACACCATCTGAAGTTGCACAATCCGAAAAAATCAAACTATATATAAACAATGGCAACAATACCAAAACTTATACCAAATATTGAATTAACTCTAAAAAAGATTGTCAACAGAACTAAGCATCGGGTGTGCTGAAAAATTATTACCAATGGTCGACTTATGAACTGCTTCATTACCTATAATACCATCACCATGAAGGGCATCCTAAAGTACAAAATAAAGGGATTATGATTTGACTAATAGGAATGTAATTTACATTCAAATAACTAATAAGTGATAAGCAAATAATATCTTTGGTGATAATGGATTCTCATTTCTTGAATCATACTTTCGCTGACTACTTAAATCAAGTAGAAGGTTTTTAAAACAATCCTTAATGAAATTTTTCAATTTAGCATGTTGTGCATCAACTTTAGCTTTTAAGGTTGAAAACTGTGCATCAAACTTAGTCTCTAAGTTTGAAAGTTGTTTATGAACCTAATAAGGAAAATATAAATTAAAAAGAGTTAACCAAAATAATAAAATATAAAGAAGTAACAAGCAAGGAAAATAACTAACACAGACCAACTTAATCTGTTTAGAAATATTTTCAACACGTTGAATATTTTTGGTACTTCCAAACTGTTGACGATTATCAGGAACAACATTGGGATAACATTGTTCGTCATGTCTTCCAACTCCACTAGTCAATTCTTCCCTGCGAATATCATTGACATTTGGCCCAACAAGCTCTTCAAGGCAAATGACATCCAACTCATCAACCATGAAATTAAAATTTTTGAACTTATACTAACAATATAAAAGATTTGTACTAGAAAATAAAACAATAACAAAAATTTATTCTCAAAAATTTGTGTGGAAAAAAAAAAGAATATTACCTGATTGCCAACTTCTCTTAACATTCCTTTCTTCAAATGATATAAAAAAATATTTCTCTTATCAATACTCCAATTGACCATACAAGGAGTACGATTAAGTCTGCAGACTGTGACTGTCCTATCTACCTGATTGCAAGATTCATAAAATCAAATTTGCAATGCCACAGAGAATTTGAACGAACGAACATAATCATGATCCTTGGCCACTAAGGTTGGTTTTATGAAATCCATAAACTCAAAAAATGAAAGATGACCCCAAGGATACGTAGTATACTTGCCAGACGCAACTAAGAAAAAGTGATCATTCGAGACAACTAACTTACTAGGGGGGATGACAGTATAAATGTACTGATCACGTAAAGAAAATATATATCAAATAAATATTCCGGCTTAATTAATTCTTCCTGACTGAAAACCCTAATAAATTCATTTTTAAGGACACATGTACCTCTGAATTTTGGGAAATAAGTATCAATCAGTTTTGAGGGGCCATCCAAATCATGAACAAAATCATCTAGCGTACCACACTTAAAGTCAGTAACACTCCTAAATTCGGGGAGTCTAGAATGTAGAAGCGTACCATTTAGTATAAATGTGAGCGAATTTGGTCGATCACTCTTTACCTCACTGTGAACCAAGGCCCTAATCAACTGAGCTTGGCATTTCAAAGGCGGCAAATCGAGCATATAACCAAATGAAAATTGTTTAAACAAGTGCAACATATTGAACTTCGATAAGCATTGCTTAATTTGACCAAAAACTTTAAAATTAGTATAGCACAACCAGCGAAATAATGGCGTCTTCGTCTAAAAAAAATAATTATCAGGCAAAAATAAAAATTAAGTACATGAAATTCTAACTCATAAAAAATAGAAAAAGAATAAAAAAAACTCTTAAAATCATTGTGACATACTTTTCGAACTTTACCCTGTTCCTTTTCATTCCTTTTTAATGGCTTACTAGCTTTAGACTTCTTTGGTATCTTCCGAACAAAATACTACAAACAAAACAAATAATATTTCAATACAAGAAAAATCATTATAACATACTAATTAAAAGATGACTACAAAAAAATATATAAAAAGAAAATTAAAAATACCTTGCTTTTACACTCTTGGGAGAGTCGGAAACTTTTAATAATAGGCATCTCATCTTCAAAGTCACTGTCATGAGGAAGGTTAGATACCTTCTCCTTCCCTTTCACAGATTTTGACTTGCCATTATTGGTATCAACCACCACGGGGTTATTCTTGGCCGGTGGTGGAGTAAAAACATGGAGGTCAAAACTCGATCTTGAAAAACATACAGGGGTCTAATCCAAGCAAATCGGGTCCGGATTAAATCGAGGACTTTGACGAGTTTATATTTTTTGAGGAGTAATTTTAAACATGGTGTTATGATGTTTTTGCGATGGGTACCAAAACAACGAAGAAGACAACAACAAAGATAGGAGAAAAAAAAGGTACTACGTTGTTTCAATAGTGACTGGCACATGAACAACGAAGACCAAAGGAAAAAAAATTTCAAACACTTAAAGCCATGAGAGACGAACAGACGGAAAAGAAAAAATGGTGTATGAGAGAAGAAAGTAAATTTGTGAAAAGACAAAGCACAACTTTTATTGATGTTGCTTTCAAACTTTACCGAAGTCAGAAAATGTGCTTTGGTTATAAAAAAAGTTGATACTTTAACCAAAATCGAGGTAAAAAAAATAAATTTTTTTTTAATGATATGTACATTTTGGTAAACAAAAATACAAATTTGTAAATATAATATGTCCCAACTACTAACCTATTAGTCTGCTACTCTAATTCGCGACCTCCACTTCTTCCTATCAAAGGTCATGTTCTCGGTGAGATCTAGTTTCATCATATCTTGTCTGATCACCTACCCATAATATTTAGGATCGATATTAAGATATGGTAAAATATAGAGAAAGGACCTTAACCATTTTCCTTTTTAACCTAATTTTCTCTACTATCCCAAAGAATAAACAAGAAAAGAAATAGCGACTAGGTCAAAACATTGTTCTTATTGGTTATATACAAAACGTAAAAATATATGACACAAACAAGCGCCCATGGCCTAATGGATAAGGCGCTTGACTTCTAATCAAGCGATTGTGGGTTCGAGTCCCACTGGGCGTGTGCATTTGAGTGTGCAAATTAGGCAACTGTATGTTGAATTTTTTTTTATCTCGTAATTAAAGGGCAAGATGTTTATATCTTACCTTTTAATATGAAATTATACTGACTTTATTGTTGTTTGAAATGTGCATTTCGAAGGTCCTTTCTTTTTCAAACTGTCAGGCTTTTTATTAAGTGATATTTTTTTTTAATTTTCCGATTTTCGTTGAAGAGGGTTAAAAAAAGAAAGAAAAAAAAATACTAATGATCTCAAAACGAAAAGATTGCTGCTATATGGCTTACAATTTTTTTATAAGAAATACTAGCAATCTCAACGGAATATATTTTCTAAAAAAAAACTTTTAAATTTGTTAATAAAATTTTGACAAGCACACAGAAAAACATACGTCATATGTAAAACTTTTCCAAGTGATGCAAAAAATTGTACTTTTGACCAGCCTGTGTCTACCATAAATCCTCGAAATAAGTACGCCAAAAACTATTGAAACAACCAATGAATAATGATATATTTTAAAAGAAAAATTTACACCTCTTAACTAAATAAAGCTCTATATATTAAACACAAACATTTCTCTTTATTTAGCAAACATAACAAGTGTTATAAATAAGACCTAGGGGCGCTCATATTTATAATTTGAGTGTATTTAATAGAGGTTTGAGTTGGTTGACAGTGAAATAATTAATTTATTGAGGAAGATGAATTGCGCTCTCTATATATATATTGGTACATAGTTATACACGATTATATAGTATTTATACAATATCAATCCATTACTTATGCATATTATCATTTTAGTTGAATTTGGTTTGTCTTCTATACAGCTATGCAAGAAGTCCATTATTTAATCAGTTTTGACTCAACTCATTTCAATTCAAAATAATCTTCTTTCAATGGTCAATGATCAATTCATTTATTTATTATATCAATATATTTTGGCCCATCCAAATTGAATCAAGACCCTAATATTCCACCATATTAAAAATATTCCACCATATTAAAAAATCCATCTTT
This sequence comes from Solanum virginianum, assembly GCA_000787875.1. Classification (NCBI taxonomy): domain Eukaryota; kingdom Viridiplantae; phylum Streptophyta; class Magnoliopsida; order Solanales; family Solanaceae; genus Solanum; species Solanum virginianum. The sequence continues at coordinate 11,367 of DF362584.1, read as the reverse complement.
TGAATAAAAGGACAAAAAATTATCCGCAAAAAGAATTAACTGAGATAAGAACATGCTATTGTGCTCTCTATGCCTCACTCTAATAAGAATTGTCTCAGAGGAAGTTCAAGCGAAAAACTTCATGTCTTCGAGCCAAAAATAAATAAATAAATAAATAAATAAATAAAATCAGGTCAATTAAAATGGCCAAATTTAATTTATGCTCTCTCCATTTATTATTAGTTGTTTAAAAATAAATACTTATTTATTTTCACTTGCACAACTTTTATAATATTAACTATTACATTATAGTATTATTTATTTCTTAATATTTAGATAACTTATAGTAGCTAGAGATGATAAAATAAAAAATTATTAAGTATTTTATGTATTAGTACTTTTCAAGAAGTATACCAAATTAAATATAAACAAATAAACATGTGAAAGAGTGAAGTAGACCGTGGAGATGTCACATCATCACATCTCGTGTGCTTATTCTTCGTGCAAACAACAATAACATATTCAGTGGAATCTCACAAGCGAAGTTTAGGGAGGATAGAATATACGCAGACCTTATCACTACCTCATAGAGGTAAAAATGTTATTTTCTGAGAACCCTCGTCACAAATACTCATAAGCAAAATAAACTAGATATGGAAAAAGAAAAGAAAGAGAAAGGAAACAGAAAGAGCTACTAATAACGAAAAACACATGATAGTATGTAAATACGAGACAATTTAACATATATAAGACAGATAATGATAACACCGGATAAAAAAATGCAACAAATGCTACTACCCTACTATACCCCACGGCCAGACATCAACCTAACCCTACTAACCTATTAGTCTGCTACTCTAATTCGCGACCTCCACTTCTTCCTATCAAAGGTCATGTTCTCGGTGAGATCTAGTTTCATCATATCTTGTCTGATCACCTACCCATAATATTTCTTCGGTCTATCTCCACTCCTCTATGTAACTCTTAAATTCAACCTCTCACACGTCCTAACAGGAGCATCGATATGTTACTCCTTCTCTGTACATGTCCAAACTATTGCCATCTCGCTTCCCTCATCTTATCAGCCACAGGGTCCACCTCGAGCTTTTCTCGAATGATCTCATTCCTAATCTTATCACTCCTGGTATGCTCACACATCCATCTCAACATCGTCATCTCTATGACTTGCATCTTCCAAACATGTACGTTTTTTATCGACCAACACTCCACCCCATACAGCAAAGACGATCTAACCACTATCCTGTATTACTTTTGAGTTTAGGTGGTATCTTCTTATCACACAATACTTCAAATGCAAGCCTTCATTTCATCCATTAAAAATGAGATTTGACCTTTAAGCCTAAGAATGCATGTAAACGATTTGAAGTCTTATGCCTCTTTTACAAGCATGTATATATATACACACACACACACACACAATGTCTGCTTCATTCCCCGTGATACTAAATTTTCACTCCCAGTATTCTGTCTTGGTCTTGCTCAGTTTGAACCCTTTGGATTCCAAAGCATGTCTCAAACCTCCAATCTATCATTAACTTTAGCATGAGTCTTATTAATTAGTACTATATTGTCTGCAAATAGTATATACCACGGAATCTCCTCTTGAATAGACCATACCAGCCCATTTATGTAAGGCCCCAAAATTTGTACGACCTTATTGGAGTTTAAAAATTTTGGTTTTAGAGAGTTTTGGACCAAGGTGACACATCAAGGTAGACCTCACGGTCCGTGTAAGGTCACATGGCCCGTGTGGCCTCCAGTGAAATGGCCCTTGGCCTCATGTTAGGTGTTTGGCCCTTGAAAGTAGTGAATTTGGCTAAGGCACACCATACTTGGATCCTCGTGGTCCATGTGACACTTCACGGACCGTGTGGTGGCCTTGGCTTGAAATCTCACATTTTTTTAGGACTAAGGTGACACGACCGCTCTCACGATCTATGTGGAGCTTCACGGGCCGTAAGGCCTTCCATGTGGCATCGAAGTGCAATTTTTCTAAATGTTGGATCACTATTTTTGAACTTCATCATAAATAATTTTCTAAGTGAAGTGGCACAGAGTACACGGGCCGTTTGCCTTGGTACGACCCGTGAAGTCAACCGTATGGGTTTTGGCGCCAGATTTTTCTAAGTATGGGATCTTCAAGCTCAAGCTAAGTTCATTTTCAAACCTTCAATTAAAGGTTATTTATGTTGTTTAATGCCATCATGAGTCTCCTACATCAAGCCAAGTTTAAAAAATTTCATTGGCTAAGTTTTTGACAAGTACCGATAGAAGGGTCAACTTTAAATGGTCATATCTCTTAGCATGAAATGAAATGTATGGCCCATGACCTATCAAATTAAAGGTTTTTGAAATACTTTTCTAACGCATCTGGCTTTACCTCATTTGGAGTTTGGATGAAGAAGTTATGCCCTTTTTTCATAAAATCTGTCTGGGCTAGACAGGAGCCTTCACGGACCGTGAAGAGCTTCACGACTCGTGAAGCCAACTGTATCAAGTCCCATTTAAAATTCAAAGGCTCATTTTATTAAGGTATTTTTGATATTTTGACCCATTCTCAAGGCCTTTTAAGATCTTTAAACCCCCTCCCCCTTTACATTCCAAAACCTCTCCTACACTAATTCTAAACCCTCATTCAACACTAATTCTCTCTAGTCACTCTAGATTCTATTCCAAAGAACTCTTATGGATTCAAATATGGGGAATCAAGGCAAATTCAAATCTTGTTCAAATTTCTCTTGAAACTTCTTCATTGGTTCAAGGTATGTGGGTTTTGATTCTTGGTTCCTTCCAATCAAGGAGTCCAAATCTATTCAAGCAATGTTTATGAAATTACACTTACTTTAGAAGTAGATTTTCATTATTATGATTATTTAAATTCAATTGATGTGTGAGCTGTACTTTATTTTTGATTTTAAGTTACTTTAAGCCCCATTATGATAGTTTACATTGCATTTATGAATATGCATGTCCCTTTTTATGGCTTATTTATGGATAGGTGATTGTATTATGATTTTAAATATGGATTTAACTATGTTTTTACTTGAATTTCATATTATATTATTGATTTTAGATTGAATCTCAATCACCCATGCCATTCTCACATCATGCATAACATTTGCATTCATGGTCATTGGATTTTATGGAAATTATGAAGTGGGTTAAGCCCAACTATGTTTTATTAAATGATTTTGATATGATTATGGTTATGACAAAAATGTGATCACATATATGTCTAAGGTTATGGCTCAAGGAGAAATTATGGGTGTTTACACCACTATGTCTATGGGAGCATTGATTGAGGTTTGAGTCGGAGTGGCTATCCCCAAAGATCCACACTCATCTCTCAAGAAAATGCTCCAAAGGAGCTATCCCTATGGATGAAAGTATGTCATAAAGAATGTTTTGGCATTTTTGCCTATGATGCATGATTATAAAAATGAGATTTGACCTTTAAGCCTAAGAATGCATGTAAACGATTTGAAGTCTTATGCCTCTTTTACAAGCATGTATATATATACACACACACACACACACATATATACACATATATATATGTATGTATTCTAGTGGGATGGCGACCTAGCATCAATGGTTGGATGTTGGTGTGGACTATCCCCAAGGGTCCATACTTCTTTCCTTGAACTATGTGCCTAACATAGGGTTATGTTTATGCCCCAAAGGGGAAAAGAATGTTAAAAATTTGTCTTTGGCAAGTAGGTCACTTCTTATCGTTGTGGAGGAGACAACGGGGTTCCAAGGCATAGCTCACTTGGTCTCATGTCGGTTAAGGTCCCATCCTCATATATTCAAAGTATTTTTGCATTCATGCATTATGGATTTTATGGCATATTGTTGTACTACTCTTCATTGGATATCTATTTCTTTCTATATTATTTGTCCTTGCCATCTAATATTAAATGGAGGTTTGGTAAGTCATATGCATAACATCCTGCATACTTAGTACATTCAAATGTACTAATGCATCTTTTGCATACATGATATCACCATGTAGGGACCTAGGAGTATAATCATCTACCATACAACATCTAGCTTGGATTTCAAGATTTACTTGTTATGGTGAGTCCTATCTTTCAAGGACAACCCACCACCTTTCTACCTATGGTGCTTTTATCTATTTTACTTACTTTGAGGGTGAGCCGGGGGTATGTCATAGCCCCCGTCCCATCTTATGACTTGAGATATTATTGAACATCTTGTAGACTCTTGTACGGATATATGTTATTTGTTGTATTTGGAGTTTATGGTTATGATTATCTATTTGATATGACTATTATGAGTTGATTATGAGAATTATGATATGTATGTATATTTGATATGAAAATGTGGAAGATCCTAAGTCCCATATTGCCCCCATTGAGTGAGTCATACTTACCCACTCCTTAGTCTTTATGTGCTACGTGTTATGTGAATCCATGTTAATTCCTATTCCTACGATGTCCCCATAGTGTGAAGCACGTTACATCTATGGGTAGGAGGCTACAAGGTGTTTAAGGAAATATTTTGCTTTTTCTTGATTCTTATCATGCCATAGAATGTATCTTAAGATTTCCTACCTTCATCCCTTCATACCAAATATGGAGAGTTACTTTGGGCTCATAATGCAATCCAGACATGGAAGATGTTATAGCTGCTCTTATAGACGAGGTCAAAGGGAGTTGGTGAAGGATGAAAATTGTTTGACAAGCTTACTCCTTCTAGTATTCAAAGTTTTCTTGAGTTGGCTGATTTTTATAGAAGGTTTGTTGAAGGTTTCTCATCTATTGTATCTTCATTAACCAAGCTAACTCAAAAGAAGGCCAAGTGTGTATGATCGAATGAGTGCGAGAAGAGTTTTCAAACTTTGAAAGATCGACTTACATCGGCTCCTGCTTTGACTTTATTGGGTGGCTTAGATGGGTTGGTGGTGTATTATGATGCTTCTCGGATTGGGTTGGTTGAACTTATGCAACTGTGACACCCCATAACTCTATGCTCTTATGTATCCATGTTTTAAGTTTTATTTGTGTATATGGGGAGTGTATTAGAGTCATGGGAGACTTTTCGTACTTAGACAAGTTCAAGACTTCCCTACAAGTTGCGTTTTGGGTGTTGGTTCATGCAAGAATCAACTTTAAATGAGCATACCTTTTATCACTCTTTGAACTAGATGCCCTACAACATTTCCAATGAAATCCCTTTGATTTAGCTTTCTAACGAACTTGGTTTCACCTCATTTCAAGTCCAGATGAAGGAGTTATGACCGTTTTCATAAGACCCTCCCGTGCAGTGAAACCACATGGGTAGCTTGACGGGCATTAGAGCTTTGGACGGGCCGTCTAGGCCGTCTTGAGCTGGAAAAGACCATTTTTGGTCTAAGGCATGTGACACAGCTAGTGGCATGGGTTGTGTGGCTTGCCACTGACCATGTGGTTGGTCGTAGTTGACTAAGTGTTGTGCCACGTCCATCCTCATGGGCCGTGGCATGCTTCACGAGCCATCAACCTAGGTGTGAGGTGGCCTGGCCATAACTTTCTTCTCTAAGTGTAGTTGGACATACCACTACACAGACCATGTAGCATCATACGACCCGTGAAAGTGGCCCGTCAAAGTGACATTGATGATAACTTTTTCCTAAGTGTTCCAATTCCAATTTTTTTGTCTAAGTCCCATCTCACGGGCACTCCACATGACTCGTGGAGTGCCACACTACCAGTGAAGCCTTCAGCGGGGCAACACTTTTCCAATTTTTCCTCCGTTTCACTAATGTTATTTTCATAAATTTTGTTTATTCTAATGATCTTTTTGGACTTCTAATGCTATCCTAACCTCCCTAAAATACCTAAACCCTATTCTAAAGGATTAAACTCATTACTCTTAGCTCAAATACACTCTCAAATTCTCTCAAGAGCCTCTATCAAATCCCCAATACAAATTTAAGGAAACTCAAGAGCAAGCTTTGGATTCCAAGACCCACTTCCAAACTTCAAGTCTTTAACAACCCAATTTCAAGAAACTCAAAGTGTAAGGTATATGTGTTTCATTCATGGGTTCCTTTCACCCATGAAGTCTAATCTTTCTTTTTATGAAAATTGCATAATTTCAAGTTGTATTTCTTATGGTATCTATTATTATAGATATGATTTACAAGTTACCCATGATAGGGTTTTACTATGATGTTGGTGGGCGGATTTATATGATTTTAAGATCCATTGATTTCACTATTTTATGATCTAGACTCTTGCATTTTGCATAATTTGAACATGTCCTTATATGTGCCCACCAAGCGTTTGATGACATGCCAAGTTAAGAATTCTCAAGATATGTACATGTTTTACAAGTCAAGTTACTTCATGATAAATATGGGCTATTAAGTATGTTATGAATTTATGAAATTATCTATGGTTTTATGAGTCTCTGTTGTTTATAAATTATTGAATTCTTATGTGAAGGTTTATGTTAAAGGACACTAGATGGGGTTATGAACTATGTGGTATGCCTCATCCTTTAGTACAAGGCCAATTCCTACATGAAGGGGTTATGAACTATGTTGTGTGCCTCACCCTTATGTATGAATCAATGCTACTTACTATGTTGTCCTCCCATGAAAAGGTTATGAACTATATGGTATGTCTCACCCTCATGTGTGATTCAACACTTTGTATTATATTATGTGTGCATGTAGGGGTTATAAACTGTGACATCCCTCTACCCTCATGTACTAATCATTACCTTGTGGAAGTGGTTATGACCTATGCTATACCACTTACCCTCTAGTATAAGGTATTTGGATGATCTAATTATGTCACCTTATTATGTTGAACAAGCTATGCAAGAATGATTATTTTCGAGCATGTTTTACTTCACGTGTCATTCATGCATGCCATATTGTATATTCTTATCCATTGCCTAGTTATGCATTTCGATTATGATGCCTATCTCTTCTTGGATTGCATCCTACATACTTAGTATATTCAAACATACTAATGCATACTCTATGCCTACATGATGTTACTATGTAGGAATCGAAGCCCCACTTAATCATCTTCCTTCTCCACATGGCTAGTATGATTTCTCTCAAAGCTAGTTGGTGAGTCCTTAACTCTGAGGACATATGTCTCTTGATTTTCATGTTATGTATTGACTTTCTCTATGTTGGGAACTTATGACTATGAGGGTGAGCCCGGTGATTGTCATGGTCCTCGCTCCTATCTATGTAGTAGAGGTGTTGTTGGAACCTTATGATGTATTAATATTATACTCTATTGGCTTATCATGTTTCTTTGGTATTAAAGTTGTCCCTTAGCCATGTTTATCCCTTTTTACTATCTTTTGTTGTTGTTCAAATGCTTTCGCGACCAAGTATGTGTACTGATATGCTAAAAGGCTTGTTTGGGGTTCCTTCAGGTTCCCCATTCACCATGTCACGTTATGACCTAGGCTTGGGTCGTGACAAACTTGGTATCAAAGCACTAAGTTGTTAATGGTCCTCAGCATCCAACACACTCCATTGATTAGAGTCTTATTCATGGTTGTGTTGTGCACCACAACTATGAGTAAGAGGCTATGAGATATTTTAGGAAATGTTTTCCTTATTCATGATCTATGTCGTGCTGTATAAGTTAGGTAAGGTTTCCTCCCTAAGAATGTTCTTTCCTCTTCTAGTTGTTGATCATGTCTCTACAAAGAGGAAGACCAAGGAGGGGTTATGCACCTATGGGAAAATAGGCTTACCCTGCTCCTCAAGCTCCTCAAAATGGATGGGCTACCAAAGTTGAATTTTGAAATGTCGTCAGCCTATTGGCCCATACTATGGCCAAACAAATCAACCTAAGGGCTCAAGCCCCTCATGCTCTCACCCCGGCCTCAAGGGTAAGGGACTTCACTAAGATGAATCCACCGAAGTTCCATGGGTCTAAAGTGGATAAGGATCCCTAAGAGCTTGTTGATGAGGTGTAGAAGGTGTTGACTATCATGGGGATGACTTCAGAGGAAAACTCAGAGTTGGCGGCCTACCAGCTCAAAGGGGTGGCTCAAATTTGGTTTGTACAATGGAAAATGGAGAGGGAAAATCATAATGCTATTCCTTGGGAAGAATTTAAGGTGGCATTTCTAAACTGGTTCTTCCCTATTGAGCTAAAGGAGGCCAAAATGATGGAATTCATAAATTTGAAGCAAGGGTCGATGAGTGTGAGGGAGTATGCCCTCAAGTTCAACCAACTCTCTAATATGCTCCATAATTGGTTGTCAATCCGAAGTCTAGAATGAACAAGTTTGTGATGGGGGTATTATATTTGGTGAATGATGAGTGTCGTTCCGCTATGTTGATAAGTGATATGGACCTTTCTCGCCTTATGACCTATGTCGAACAACTTGAGAGAGAGAAACTTAGGAAGAAGAGAAGTGGAAAGTCCAAAAATGCTCGGTTTGAGGATGACCGGTGCCAACAAGGTATCGAGTTTCAAGGACAAAAGGTCTTTTAGTGCTTAAAAGAAGAGGCTTGATATAGATGGAATGGATAACTCAAGGTTCCAATGTGGCAATGGTCGGATGAGTTTTCCAAAATGCCCAAAATCTGAAAAGCATCATCATGGAAAATGCTTAAAGAATTCAAGTACGTGTTATGGGTGTGGAAGAGTAGGTCATAAGCTTGTTGATTGCCTTTATGTTTGAAGCAAGGGCAAGGAGGGTCGTCCTCAAGGTCAAGGTGGTCATATTGATCAACGGGCCCAAGGAGCAAGGGGTAGATGAGGCACCCATGTTGCTACCGGTATGTTAAAGTTTCTTTAATATTAATGTGTATGCATTGGTATGTCTAGGTGTCACTATTCTTTTCATTATTCCTTTTGTTGATAGTGGGCTTCATGTGTATCCCAAATTGTTATGTGGACCTTTTGGTGTCTACCCCATTGGTGAGTCTATTATTGATAGAAGGGTCTATGGAAATTATTCCGTGGTCATGTTGCATTTAGGCATTGACTTGTAATTTTGTTTGGTTAGATGTGATGGATTTTGATGTCATTCTTAGGATGGATTGGTTACATGCATATTATGTCTCTATTGGTTGCAGAACTCGTAGGGTCAAATTTCAATTCCCTATTAAACCCATCCTTGAGTGGTAGTGAAGAGGTAGGTTCATTTCTTGTCTTACGGTCCAATTGATCCCTAAGAGTTGCATTTATCATCTTGTAGGAGTAGGAATGTTGAGTCTAAGGTCCTTCCTATTGAGTCGATTTCGGTGGTCAATGAGTCCTTGATGTCCTTTTCGATATTTTGAATTTGGGGTAGTGTCTTTTGGTGTGGCTAGTACATGGGCTATGTGTATGGGTTTCATGAATAGGGTCTTAAAACCCTACCTTGTCATGCTTGTGGTGGTCTCTAGTGATGGAGTATTAACTTATTTAGAGCTTGCAGATCGTTTGAGGGTGATGTTGTGAATTTGATGAATGTGAGGTTGCTTGCTAATTATGGGAAGTAAGAATCTTTGGGGTGACAAAAAGGGATGGTTAGAGAGTTCACCGGTTGACTAGGTTGGAAATGATGTTGGGTGAAGTTGAGAATGGAGGTTCACTCCCAAGGGGGAGATGGTGGCTTTAGGTACCAAGGTGGGCTAGGTGTGTATAAGGTTGACAATTAATCCCAAGGTGTGAGGGTCCTTCTAAGTAGTTGAGGAGAATTGGTGAGGAGGCCTACAAATTGGAGTTACCTATGGATATGGGTATGGTTCGTCCAGTTCTTCATGTATCTAGGTTGAGGAGATGTGTTGGTGACCCAAGTGCTATAGACCTCTTTGAGGTTGTGGGTGTTGTGGAGGATGAATTGGCTTAGGAGAAGGTCCCAGGGAAGATATTGGATAGAAGTAGTGAGGTTACTTAATAAGTATGTAGTGCTCATCAAGGTCCTTTCCGAGAATCGTTAAGTTGAAAGTGCCACATGGGAAATCGAGAAGGACATGCAAAAATAATATCCATATCTTTTCCACTCTACTCAAGCCTAACGTACTAATTTAAGTTCCCCTATGTGTTTTCAAGTCTTAAGTTTCGACCTTATGTTATTGCATATATTTATGTTTTTATTGAGAAGTTTATAGTGATTTTGATGTTTATGTTGAGTTTTTTTGAAAATCATGTTTAAGCACATTTGTTGCATCCATGCAAGGCTAAAATCTTCATGATTACTTTCCTTGTGTATGTTTCTTAGACATTTGGGGATGAATGTTCCCAAGGAGCAGATATTGTGATACCCTATAACTCCATGTTCTTATATATCCATGTTTCAAGCTTTATTTGTGTGTGTAGGGAGTGTATTAGGGTCATAGGGGACTTCTAGTACTTAGACAAGTTCAAGAATTCCTTACGAGTTGAGTTTTGGGTGTTGGTTCATGTGAGGGTCAACTTTAAACGAGCATAACTTTTAGCATACTTGTAACTGTCAAATGAAAGCCCTTTGAGTAGCTTTCCAATGCACGTGGTTTCACCTCATTTTGAGTTCGGATGAAGGAGTTATGACCGTTTTCGTGAGACCCTCCCCTGTAGTGAAACCACACGGGCAACTTGACAGGCAGTGGAGCTTTGGATGGGCCTCTGGGCTGTCTTGAGCTGGAAAAGATCATTTTTTGTCTAAGGCATGTGAAACGGCTAGTGGTACGGTTCATGTGGCTTGCCATTAACCATGTGGTTGGTCGTGGAGTGTGTGCAGGTGAGGAAAGTAAGTATGGGACGGAGTTTTTGACTAAGTGTTGTGCAACAAATATCTTCACGGACCGTGGCATGCTTCACGAGCCATTAACCTGGGTGTGGGGTGGTGTGGCCATAATTTTCTTCTCTAAGTATAGTTGGAGGGACCACTACACGGACCGAGTAGCATCATACGACCCGTAAAAGTGGCCCGTCAAATTGACATTGACGATAACTTTTTCAAGTGTTCTAATTCTAATTTTTTGTCTAAGTCCCATCTCACGGGCACTCCACACGACCCGTGGAGTGCCACACGGCCAGTAAAGCCTTCAGTGGGGCAACACTTTGCCAATTATTCCTCTATTTCACTAATGGCATTTTCATAAAATTTATTTATTCTAATGACCTTTTTGGACTTCTAATGCTATCCTAACCTCCCCAAAAGACCTAAACCCTATTCCAAAGGATCAAACTCATTACTCTCATCTCAAATACACTCTCAAATTCTCTCAAGAGCCTCCATTAAAACCCAATACAAATTCAAGAAAACTCAAGAGCAAGCTTTGGATTCCAAGACCTACTTCAGAACTTCAAGTCTTGCACAACCCAATTTCAAGAAACTCAAAGTCTAAGATATGTGGGTTTCATTCATAGGTTCCTTTCACCCATGAAGCCCAATCTTCCTTTTTAT
>DF362585.1:53669-86998 GCA_000787875.1 Solanum virginianum | reverse complement strand
ATCAGATATAATTTCATACCTGAATTCAGAGATGGTTTTTTTTCATTCAAAAGTAATTGAAATATGGTAGAAAAGTGCAAATTCATAATATCAAAACTCGCACGACCATAAATAACGTCTAGCATGGACTTCCACAAACAATAAGATTCACCTTGTCTTCCAAAAGTGATTGAAAGTCAAAAATAGTGTCGACTTCCGAGAATCATAAAAACCAAAATCTTTGAAATACAATTAGGAGAAAATATGATATATTAATAATGTAAATGCTCTGTGATGTATCAATAGAAAATTATAGAATTCGTGGATCAGTGTGAATAGTAGATTTGAACTTTCCAAGAAGATGTGGGGAATAAAGTAAAGAGTAATTTTTGTTTTTCAAAATAAGTGGATAAGGAAAGTTTTAAAACTACCTATTTAAATTTTAATTGTGACTAAAAAAATATTAGTTTTAGGGAAAAAAGAAAAGAAAAATGGTATTATTTAGTTATACATTTTTTGAAATCCCTTTTTATTTAATTAAAAAAAATGTAATGTTTTAAAATATTTAATTTTTTTTAATAGATCATTCAAATTTGTAAATGTTATCTTTATGAAATTATTATTTTTGTTTTCATTTTGTAATTTTAGATTTTTTTTATTTTCTATATTAAACTTGTGTATTTTCTATAATATATAAATATAGGTATCACCTCTTCCATATTCTCAAAAATTGCTTCCTTAAATAAAGGAGGTTAAGTTCAATTATTTCTTCATAATATTTAGACAATACCCACGTATAAATTATTTTAATTGATTTTATTTTTAAATTTGAATATATAGATAAACATCACAATTTAAAAACTATCTTAATTTAAATACATTTCTGGAAAAAAATTTAAAATATATATTATTTAATTTATTTTAATTTATATGTTTCTTTGTTGCTTAGTGTATGAGGACGTGGGGGGAAGGGGAGGGGTATGACATTTTTTCTTTTTTAAATTTAAAGTATTGTCTTTTTATTAATGGGTAGTTAATAATTTTTTTATTTTTATATTAAATTTCTGTATTTTTTCTATTAACAGTTGTAATTTTTGTTTTTTGTTTAATTAACATTTTTGCAATTAATTTTTTAAATAATAACTAATAATTAATTTAACTAACAATTTGTTCAAAAATGCTACATAGCATATTCATGGGCTGCCACTTGGTTGAATGTGGTGGTTATATCCTCTCTTTTTAATATAATATAGATATAGATAGATATGTTATTATCAATATTTCATGCTCAATTGTCTCTCAATTTTTTCTCAATTTTTCTTTTTTATTTTTTTTTATTTTTATTCTTTCTCTTCTGTTTGTTTCTTTGACGTTTCTTTTCCTTTTTATTTTTTCTTTTCCATATTTCTTAAGTTTGTTTTTTCTTTTTCTTTATTTTTTATTTTTTTCTCCACTTTTAATTTTGTTTGGGTCTTTTTTTATCTCTCTCTCTCTGTCCTTTCAAAATTATTAGATTGTGTTTTGCTGCTAAGGTAAAAATTATTGTGCTTTTTCATAAATTTGACTTAATGAAGATGGTAAAAATTGTTGTCCATTAGGTGCAACTTGTTATTTGATAATCCTTGTGCTAAGTCTTACCTCTAAAGCAAGAGTTATAGAATATTTTATAAATCAAGATACAATGTAGTAGTATCAGTTTTTGCTTATCAAGATTAGCTTGTTATTTGAAAGTTCTTGGTCTAAGTTTTGACTCTAAAGCAAAAGTTATAAAACATCTCATAAGTTAGATAGAGTAAAATAGTTAAACTGTTGCTCATAAGGTATATGCCTTTATTAATCCTTGAGCCATTTTCTGCCTTTAAAATAAAAGTTAATGTGTTTCCTGTAATGCCCCAAGAGTTTTGAAGATTGGGATATGATATAATAAGACAAAATATAAGAAAATAGCCTCGGTGAATTTTTAGGTCAAGCAGATCGCAAAATAAAATTTTAAAAAAATTGCTTATTCAGAAAAGTTCACGACAAGAGCACGTCGCACACTTGTTTCAACTTGGTTCAACTTTTTTTCTTAGTCAAATCTGGTCGAAATAAAATTTCGTAGAAAAAATGACCTATGATGAAACGTCTTTGTATCGCAACTTGTTTCATGACAAGTCAAATTCTTTCTTGCAATATCACTTTTAAGTAGGAACGATTTAGACTTTTCTCTATGTATTAATCAATGAATCTGAATGATTTTTGGACTAAATCACATCCTATAAATTACCTTTAATCCCCCCAAATTGACCCTATTCTTCCACAACACATTACAAAAATTCTCTCTAAAAAATTACTCTCAAGGCTTTTTTCTTCTTCAAGCAAGACTTCATTAACGACCAAGTCAATTTCTCTATTAATCTTCAAGAAATCACTCAAGGTATGTGAGTCTTCATCCATAAAATTCTTTCTTCTATGGAGCTCCTTAAAATTCTCAAGTTTTCATCCAATTTTAAGAATGTATTTTATAGGTCTTTTCGACTTCTACCTAATTTCTTCAATTATGATTATTAATCTATCCTAATATGAATTTATGGTAATTGAATGAAATTGATGATCTTCTTATGAAAAATCTCTACAATTTCTATCTAGAGTTCATGATCCTATAATGGGTCTTGTTTAATTCTCATCAAATTGCATGAATTATCTTTCAATTATGGTCTCTTTACTCAATTAAGCATGAATTATTAGTTAATTGCATGATTGTGATGATTTTTAAGTAATTTCTCTACAAGGCTTTCTAGAGTTCATGATGACTAATGTGGGTTATTATAATTATGATTTTAATTGTTGATTTCTATTGCATTTATGCGTGATTTTCATTAAATTGCATATTTTTAAGTTAATTTGAGATTAAACCCAAACCATGTCCCAAGTTTATGATGATTGATGATCATGAATGATAGGGTTTCTTTCAAAGTTTATGCAAAGTTATTCAATGATGTTTTATGAAATTCCTTTATATGAATGAAAGAATGACGAATTTATGTTAGTGAAAGGACAATTTTCACCTAATGATGGATTCACATGTGATAAGGACAATTCTTATATTAGTGAATCACCCAAGGTTTTTATGAGCTACTCTTATATAAATGATGGTTTTAATAACTCGAAGTTATGATTGACTATGATATTATGATATTTTATTCCATGGGATTTGATATAGTATAGAGAAGGCTTGAGGTGGGGTTCGATTTGAAAATCAAAGGTTTGCTTCCCAAGAAAATCCTAGTAACAACCTCTTGTCTAAAACTATGTTGCCACTATAGGTTTCCTTTTTAGGTTAGGCTAGTGGATCCACATTTAGCCTCTGACCGTTGATTGTTGCACGAAGTTCTATCTTGACAAGTAGTCTATCCTTTCTCAAAGTAGGAGTTACATTGGATTTTATGTAGTAGCTCACATGGTCTTATTGTCAATTATGAAAATTCCGCATAAAATTATTATGTTACTTTAAACCTTCTACGATTTTGATGCTTAGACCACACAACTTATGATCATGTTCTATTCAGGTTTTACTTCATGCTTATGCTATCGTGGTTTTGTATTCCATGATTATACGTCATGCTATCCATGTTATATATATCTATATCTATGTATATCATGCATTGCTCACATACTTAGTACATTCCAATGTACTAACACATATTTTGCCTATACTGTTAAAAATATAGGGTTTAGTGTTCCTCCTTCTTCTTAAAGAGATCTTGTGAAGACTATTAAAGACGTTGTAGTGAGTTCTCATGCTTCGAGGGAAAGTCAATGATACTCTACTTATGCTTGTTTGTTTAGCTTCTATTACTATTTTGAGACTATGTCACGTTATTACTTTTGAGGATGAGTTAACATGTACATAGCCCCCTGCCTATACTATGTTTAGAGGCATGATTGGATGATGTTTAAAAAGTCTAAGATCTATCTCTCTTTTGCACTAATAAGTTGTTCTTTCCCTTGTGATATTGACAT
This sequence comes from Solanum virginianum, assembly GCA_000787875.1. Classification (NCBI taxonomy): domain Eukaryota; kingdom Viridiplantae; phylum Streptophyta; class Magnoliopsida; order Solanales; family Solanaceae; genus Solanum; species Solanum virginianum. The sequence goes on along the minus strand of DF362585.1, from coordinate 83,017 downwards.
AAGGCTCATACCCCTCTTCCCTCATAACTTGTGATTGATACTTTTATTATCTCATGAGTGCTTGATGATACACTAAGATGACTTGGTTGGGGTCCTTCAGGGTTCCAATTGTCGTTCACGTCTAAGGCCTAACTTACATCGTGACAAACTTAGTATCAGAGAATAATATTTTGAAATGTCCTAGAGAGTCCAACGTGCCACATCAAGTAGAGCCTTATTCATCGGTGTGAAACGCGTCATATCTATGAGTAGGAGGCTATGAGATATTTTAGGAACCTTCACTTTTTTCATGATCTATGTCATGTCGTGTAGAGTACCTTAAGATTTCTCTTCTCTTATGATTGTCCTTGCAATTCTTAGAATATGCCTCCTCGAAGAGCACCTTTGCAACGGGGAAATAACGCTGAAGAGGGACAGGTTCCTCCAATTCCTTAAGCTCTCCATGATCCTATGGCCGAGCCGATCACTAGTGCGAAGTTTCGTCCTGCCTTTTAAATGCTTGCTCATTTGATTATGGCTCAAGCTAAATAAGGTGGAGTTGTTCAAAATTTGGGAACCCCAACAACTAGACTCCTAGACTTTGTGATAATAAACCTACCCGAATTCCATGATTCAAAATTCATAACATAATTTCTTCATCTACAAAGAACATAAGTAGCTAAAATTCATAACTAGGGTTGTGAAAATTATGGAGAACTAACAAAGTAAAAATCGAATAATTTGTAATCCTTGAAAAGTGTACATGCATGTATTGTTTATTTCTTCATTTCGAATGCTTTTTAACAGATGGTCAACGTTAGAAATTCCATTCTAAGGGTGTAATGAATGGGAAAAGGATAAACAACAAGATTCGACGTAAGCACACTTGTCTAATCAACCTGAACAACCCAAGGGATAGTTGACTGGGATAAGGTAAGGGTTAGTAATGCGACACCCGTAGACGACCCAAGTTGCATGGTGAAATTTGCCTAGTTTTCGACCCAAGGAATTAGTTGAACATAACTTACCAATTCTACATGTTACACACCAGAAAAGGTTATAATTATTAGGTTATACTGTGTTAGTAATTCATGAGGAATACAATACCCTAGTTACTTCTCTCACTGATTAGGAATATGTGCGTTGCTCATTAATCTTAGTTTAGGTTTAAATTAATATTTTTACATCAAAACCCCCTTTTCTAGAAGTAAGTCAATTAATTCCTTTGAATTGCTTAAATTGTAAGTCTAGACTATATTCCTCATGGATCGACCCTAACTATCGTTAGGTTTAATATTTGAACAACGACCAGGTTTAATATGAGTGTGGTCATTATCCTACAGAATCTTTGAAACATAACTTAGTCGATTAATGACACTTAGAATCATAAGTAGCAAATCATAAGAGTAGCTCGAATTTAGAAACCATCAAATGAGAATTGTCTTTTCATCTTGGGGACCTTCTTAAACATCTTTAGGGAAATTTGTCAACATGCATATAACTTTGACAAGTCATAACTTTAAATCTTTTCTTTAATGCCCTTATCATCATCATAAATCATGCAAAACTTAATTTGAAGCTAGGTGGGCTAAGCTTTGGGGTTGGAACAATCATAAATCACAAAATCATGCAGAATCATGAAAAATATGCTTATTTAAAATATGTAAAACAACTCACACTTCAACATTAATAATACTCATCATTGAGGTCATTAGCAATGACTTAAAATCATATAAATACTTAGTAAAACATTATAAGATATCATTAAAACCATGTAATAATTATAAAGTATCATAAAATCATCATTAGTATGCATATTAACTTGAAAAACTTAAAGAAAAGGTAAAGCTGGATATTTTGAAGGACTTTGTAGGTTAAAGGAGACCACAAATCAAACTCACATGCCTTGGATAACCTTAGAAAGAACAAACTTGAAGCATTTGGAAAGAACCTTGAAACCCTTGTCTTTTTTGCCTTGCCTTCTAAAGAGAATAATGCCTTAGAGATTTTGAGAATATGGGAGGATGAAAATAATGGGAGCTTCTTAGGGTATAACGTCTGATTTAGGTCCCTTTGAATACCAAAAGGGACATAGTATAGGATTAGAATGGATGGAAATGACAAAACTGTCCTTCATTAAAACTGTCGGAATCAATCTACGAAAGTCCGATTACGGGCCATGGTTTGAACCACGGACCATAGTCGGGTCCGTCTTGTTGTCTTTTTCCAATCTTCAAAAACTATTTTATTGACCCAAACCATGAAACCCATTTTTTATGGGTTGTTCATTGATTTACGGCCCGTGGTTGGGCTCGTAGAGTCCTTTCACACTTAGCCAATTTCTCACTTCGCTGGACCTTATCAAAGAAGGGTATCTATGGGTCGTGGAATGATCTACGGACCGTGCTGTTAATCATAGGTCTCTTTTCAGAACCTTCAATTTTTCTTCATGTTTGGCAGCCTTACCTACGACCCTATCTATGAGTTGTCGTCTAGTCTACGGACTGCTAGTGGATACATGGGTTACCCCACACTTGAAAACTTTTTTCTTTTCCTGAAGTTCATTTTTAAGGAATCGACCTACGAGTCGTAACACCTACGGGCCATACATGGACCTTGTGAACTGACTGCAGTTCATTTTCTAATCTACTTTTTCTGCACTTTTAGACTCCTAAATTGAGTATCGTTATATACAAGCAAGGAAAAGGATGAGAACCTTCTTCAATTGAAGCTCTAAGATAAAGAAGATAAAAATTTCTCAAGAGAATTCTTGATGCCTTATCTTCTTTGAGAGGGCTATTTTATAGGCTATAAAGTCAATCCATCACTTAAGTGCAAAATGATTACACACTAATTCTTCAAAGGCTACTTAGTAGCATATGCATGAACTCTAACGTTGGGTTCTAGATTGACCGGGGACAAGTTGATGTTGGGTTCAAAACTAAGTGATGATCTGCCTGAGCGTTCTTATGTAGGAGGTACAGTTGTAAAGTGGTTATCTCTGGAAAGTAATCATAAAGCTATATGAAGTAACCTTTACGAAGTTGAGAAGATACCATCATATCGATCCTAATCACGCCGAGAAAGGTCTAGCCAAATTTTTCCTAAGTCGGAATAAGAGTAGCATTCATTCAATCTTGACTCAATCATATATCATTGTCTAATTTATTTTATTACTAGACATAATTTTTTTTGAATAAACTAAGTTATTGATTTTTGATCTGGAAAAAGGGCAAATATACCTTCCATAATACGTGGCTTGCACATATTTTGCAGTACTTGTGGGAACTCAAGATCTTAAATAAATGAAAACCATATTTCTCATCACATATCTAGAATTTTCATTAGTCCCATTTTTCCTCTTTTTTTGTGAAGAAAACAACAAAAACAACAAAAAGATTTAAAAAAAACCCTCTCCACGTGGGGTTGGGGTAGCTTGAGTCTTGTTGTTTGGTTGGTACAATGTTAACCATAGCTATGCCAAAAATCCCTTATGCTGACTCCTCCTAACCATGTCTAGTTTGATTACATGTGTACACCTATGGTTAAGTTAACCCAAAATACAAATATAGAAAATAGAAAATACTTTATATGTCCATTTTTACTTGTTTACTTTGTGAAATAAACAAATAATTTGATACTTAGCTTCTAATTTATTCTTATCATTTATTATAGTCATTTTTCGTTATATTTTTTAAGATATTATATTAAAAAATATTTGATAAAATTATTTTATTAATTTGTATGCCAAAAAAGACAAGTAAAGATGGATAGTGAGAATAGAAAATAGATAACACAAAAATAAAAATAAAATTTAAAAGAAAAATGTAATTTCACCCCCAGAATTTAGAGAAGAGACAGAGAAAGAGAAAGAGAGAGAGGCGTTCAATGTATTAAAGCTAGCTAGAAAAGAAAAATAAAATATAAACAAAAAATAAAGAGGATCTTCTCTACTCTTTCTCTAATCTCCATGCTCTTAGATTTATCCTACCTTTGATTTGCTCGAAACTTTTACCTCTAAATCTGGTATGTAATTCATCGGAATAATCTTCAAATATAAAAAATTCTCACTCTCCTCTACCTTGTCTGTTTGTTTCTGGGTATTTGATGTATCATCGTTCAATCTTGATTTAACTTTACTTGTTTAATTCTGTTTAATTTTGTGAAATTTGATTAGATTATAAGATTTTAGACTTACCCAGATATAGATGATCATGTTTGATGTAGTTTTTGTTAAATGCATTTTGATGGGAACAGCTCTTGTTTTCTATGATGTTATGCGACACTTTAAGAACTTGGTATCAGTGTTTTTGTTATAGCTTATGTGCATTGACATGAGGTCAAGAGATATTGTTCTTTTTCTTTTGTAATTTGGAAGCTTATTATATGGATTGAATGTTTCTAAAGGGAAAAAAATGTGTTTGGCAGCTAAGTTATGACATCAATGGTTGCAAAGGCGTGTGCTGCGCCATCGGCTCAATATACTCCGGCTTTGACAGTCATGGAAAAAGGAAGTAGGAATAAGAGGAAATTCAGAGCGGATCCACCTCTAGCTGACCCGAATAAAATGATTCCTTCTCATCAGTTTGAGTGCACAAGTTTTGAATTTTCAGCAGATAAATTTGGAATGATACCTAATCATGAATTGTCGAATGGTTGTGATATGTGTATCCTGAAGCAAGACAGCTCAGAAAGTTTGAAACTTGACCTTGGATTGTCTTGCAGTGTAGGATCATCTGAAGTAGGTCCAAGTGAGCCTAGAGAGGTAGTTGAAACAACTGAGCAATTCCATGATGCTGATTGGAGTGATCTTACGGAATCCCAGCTAGAAGAGCTTGTCTTGAGCAACTTGGATACAATTTTCAAAAGTGCAATTAAGAGGATAATGGCCTTTGGTTACAGTGAAGAGATTGCCACAAAGGCTGTTTTAAGGTCTGGTATTTGCTATGGCTGTAAGGACATTGTGTCAAACATAGTGGAGAATACATTGGCTTTTCTTCGTAGCGGCCATGACATTGACTCATCCGGGGAGCATTATTTTGAGAATTTGCTGCAAATGGAAAAGTATGTGTTGGCTGAATTGGTCTGTGTTCTTCGGGAAGTTAGGCCTTTCTTTAGCACTGGTGATGCAATGTGGTGCTTGTTAATATGTGACATGAATGTATCTCATGCCTGTGCAATGGAAAGTGATCCTTTGAGTAGTTTGGTTGGTGATGGGACTGAAAATTCCACTGCTTCTATGCAGCCTCATTTGCAATTCGAGGCCAAAAGTTCTGAATCCACCACTAGAATTCCCTATAAGCCCAATCCTTCAGTTGCTTGTGCACATTGTTCGTCTGACACTTCTGCTACTTCTGGGCATAGCTTTCAGGTGGAGGCATCCAGTATGACAGGAGTCCATGATGTCAAACCTAAAACGTCATTTGCTCTGAGTGGAATTATCCCAGATAAAGAGTCTTCAAGTTCTCTGTTTGACACTGTTGATAAGACCTTTACAGCCACTGGAACACCCAATCCTCCAACCGTTGAGGAGGAGCTTATGGGCACCAGAAAGGTATCTGGCATCACCAAAAGGGAGTATATACTTAGGCAGAAGTCCCTACATCTGGAGAAACATTACCGCACTTACAGTTCTAAAGGGGTTTGTAGGAAACTCAATGGTTTTAGTGGTTTAGTATTAGATAATAAACTTAAGTCCATGGCAGACTCTGCCGGCATGAATATAAAGAACGCTTCGCTGAAGGTCAATAAGATCTCTGTTGCTGGGAGACAAGATAATGTACAACATAGTATCTCAACAAATAATGGATTTTCTTCAACATCAGTTTTTGGGTCCAATAATGGCAATGGACCTGTTCCATTACCTAATACAAATATCCCTTCTTCATCACCGCAAGTCAATACTTCTCCTGCGTTGCCTGCTGCTGATACTGAGCTATCCCTCTCATTCCCTGCCAGCAACATGACCCCAATGCCTCTTAGTTATAATGCTGGGGCTGGTGTTTGTGCTTTTAATATGATTCCTAATGAAAAATCTATTGCTCAATGGGTTCCTCCTCAAGACAAGAAAGATGAAATGATTCTAAAGTTAGTTCCAAGGGTTCGCGAATTGCAAAGTCAGCTCCAAGAGTGGACAGAATGGGCCAATCAAAAGGTTATGCAAGCAGCTCGTAGACTGAGTAAAGACAAAGCTGAGCTTAAGACACTTCGGCAAGAAAAAGAAGAAGTGGAGAGGCTGAAGAAAGAGAAACAGAGTTTGGAGGAAAATACCATGAAAAAGCTAGCTGAGATGGAGAATGCCTTGTTTAAGGCTAGCGGACAAGTCGAACGAGCTAATGCTGCTGTTCGTAGGCTTGAAATCGAGAAGAATGTGCTAAAGAGGGATATGGAAGCTGCCAAATTGCGTGCAGCAGGGTTAGCTGCGAGCTGTCAGGAAGTATCAAAGAGGGAAAAGAAGACACTCATGAAGTTCCAGTCATGGGAGAAGCAGAAAGCTATGTTTCAGGATGAGCTGATAGCTGAAAGACGAAAGCTGGAGGAACTGCAACAGCAACTGGAGCAAGCTAAAGATGTTCTAAACCAGCTCGAGGTATGTTTACTGGGAGAATAAGATCATAACTGCTTCACAAGATGCCTTCTTCTCAAAGAAACTTGGCTTCAACCAAGTTAGAAAGGCCTTGTTGTCTAGTTAGGTACTGTGACCTTCAGCCATTCATGCTGTAGAATAAATAGGATAAACATTAACGGAAGAACTGCAGAACTTAGGTAAGAAGATACTATTTTATAAGCTTTACGCCAGTAAATATGTTTAAAGTTATATAAGACGCTTAATAAAAATTTGTTAATAACTGGTACGGTGGTTCTCTGTCTCTCCACAGACGTACCTCTGCATCAGTAATTGACAAGCCAACGTCTCTGTGATAAAAGCTTCATGCAATCTGAACTTCTGTGATAGGGACTTATGACATTTTTACTATTTGAGAGATAAACCTAAGATAAGAAATATGAATGAACCTTTTGTATGTATGAACCTTCCGTATGTGTTTGCTTAAAAATGACTCGATGCGGTTTTTGAACCTACCTCTCTCTTTCTCTCTCTCTCTCTCCAGCTCCATTCTCCCAAGAGAAGGTTGTGGTGACTGGTAAATGCAATTATTTTATTGTATGTGTTCTTCCAGAATATGATCACCTGATGTCTATAATATGCATTTTAGGAATATATCTTCCAACTTATGCAGTTTGAGAATCTGAAAAATGAACATGAGAACTTTTGTCTGCTGTATTCATTATCTGAGAATGACTTGACTCTTGTCCGCAAAATTTCTCCATATATAAGCAAGAGTGTGAATTAGCATCTAAATGATGCAATGATTTTCCTGTCTCCCTTTTGCATCGTTCTGTTAGTACGGGTACATAGCATAGTTGTTCAGTGCAATTTTCCTCACTTTGTAATAGTGGTTTTGATGTGGATAGCTTGTTGTTCAAAGTCAAATAGATGTCCTGACAATGCGAATGAGGTATCTTCACCTTCCATGGTGTCTTGTTGCCTTTTATTTTTCTTATAAGAGAATGTCTTGTTGCATTTAATTTGGTATATTCAATATGCTTTGACAATTTTGCAGAACACATCTCCTGGTATATCTTGAGGGTTCGTTTGGTAGGGTGTATAAGAACAGTGTTGCTTAAGGTGTATTTATAATGTTGGTATTAGTTATCCTGAGATTATTCCTTATGCATTGTTTGATTTAGTGTATTAAAAATAACAAGCATTGTGTAATTTCTAAATTAAATTGTTTGTTTATAAAAATACCCTCCTAAAATACTGTGGGGAGGATGTGAAAAGGATTTTGAGCGACAATTGTGTCTTTTACCATGCTAATGCATGCACTAGAAACCCTTGGATTGCTATACCATGGTTTGCCATGTATTAGTTATATATAGCATACTACCAAATAGAGCATGTTATTTATACATAGATTGAAAAAGTGTACTAAACAAGGTATTAGTAATACACAAAGTTGATACATGCACTGTTTTCTAATGCATCCTACCAAACAACCCTGAAGTGATTAGCCTTAAAGAAACTTCTCAAGTGGATCTCAAGATGAAATGGTAAATATGCAGAATTACAGGAGTAGGTTTTTGGCATTGGCCTCTTATATTCGTCACTGTAGTTGAGAGCTCTGAAAATGACTTCAGATTGCAGATTCAAAGAAGCTTGAACAGATAGATTTTTATTTCTTTCTTCACTTGAGATTTTACATTTTCCATCATCGTAGACTCTTGGCATCCAAGTTTGTTTTACCCTTGCCTAAGTATTGGTAAATACAGTACAGTGTCACAAAGAATAACTTTCTCAATGAAGCATATTTGCCAGTTTGACAAGGGAAGGATAGCCTAGTGGAAAGGACCCTCTACTTTCAAACCATGAGTCCAGGAGGAGGGGGAGTTGTTACCATCAAAGATTCTCATTAGGCACTTACAAGAAATTACTAACTGCAAATTCATCTAAAAATAAAATTGCTAACTGCAAACATATCGAGGGGACTGGTTGGGTTCAGGTCTTTCATAATATAAAGACCTTTATACTTGGACCAATTTTTTTATGCTAATGTATACTCTCCCGATGAGACAGGTGAATGATCTTACTGACAAGCCAATGTCTTGCAGGGTAGATGGAAGCAGGAAAAGAAGGCCACTGAAGATTTACTTGGGCAGGCTAGTTCACTAAGGAAAGAGAGAGAACGGATTGAAACTTCAGCCAAATCCAAGGAGGATATGACCAAATTAAAAGCTGAAAGTAGTTTACAAAAGTATAAAGATGATATTGAAAGGCTAGAAAAGGAAATATCTCAGCTCAGACTAAAGACCGATTCTTCAAAGATAGCCGCTCTTAAAAGAGGCATAGACGGAAGCTATGCAAGCAAACTGACAGACTTTAGAAATGCTCCATTACCAAAGGACACTCAAATACCTTATATCTCCACATTGGTGACAGATTTTGAGGAGTATTCTCAGGATGGAGGGGTGAAACGAGAACGTGAGTGTGTCATGTGCTTGTCAGAGGAGATGTCTGTGGTTTTTCTGCCATGTGCTCATCAAGTTGTATGCACGACATGCAACGAGCTCCATGAAAAGCAGGGAATGAAAGAATGTCCTTCTTGTAGGAGCCTGATCCAGCAGCGGATTTGTGCGCGTTATGCTCGTACTTAAGAGTCGCTTCAGAGAACGAGCGAAGCTGTCAAAATACTGATTCATGAAACTTTATAATGAATAATGCATTTGTGTTGCTCTGGACAATAATGCTTGCAATATGTGACCCTTTTGAAGAATATGAAAAGTAACAAAAAAATAAGACCAAAAACAGAAAAGAGTGTTGAGTGTGGCCTTTGTAAATCATCTGTCTCTTTTAAATAAAACTTGAGTTTTCCTTTTTGTGTTATTTTATGTATCTTTATCGACCATAAACATTATTATGTTGGTTATTTATAAGAGCATATACTACACTTGATTTTAAGTCGAAATGCTGTATTGACTATTCTTTTAATTTTTGTGATACTTGGCACTTCAATTTCTAGTGACCTTTGAAAACCTCCTAGGAACCCGGCCTATAGACAAAGTTATCCGTCATTTGTACTGGTGAGAGATGGCAGATATTTGGTGGATTGTAGGCGCAGTGGGAGCTACAGGTAATCAATGGATTAGTCGAAATGCCAACAACATCTAAGACACTAATGCCACTGGAAATGCTTCTCCTTTCACCCTTCAAACTTATAAAATTCTTCTAGTATATAATTTTTTTATGCTAATATACAATAACATTCTTTCAAAATTATTTTCAACAGACAAATCAATGTGACTACAAAGTGATGTGCCAATGCTAATAACTGAGTGCCAATACCTAGTTATTGTTAGTATGTAGGTAGCCTACACCTTTCAAAGCACTTTCTATATTTAGTTAGCATTGTTTTTCTTCGGGAACTTTCATAAATAATCTAGACTTGAAACTTAATATAGTCAAATAGCTATATTTTACATAATTACAAAATATAACCTAGGCTATGTGACTTGGGGAGGAGGAGAGAGGCGAGCGAGATCGAGAGAGGGAGGAGAGAGACAAACTGTATATGTATATTGTCAAATTGTATGTATATATCTGTCAAATAATTATATACGTGTAATTAATATACATATATATTTGTATATCTGGCAAGCGAGATTGAGAGGAGGGAGGAAAGAGGCGAGAGAGAGTGAAGAGAGGCGAATTGTATATGTATATCTGTCGAATTGACTATGTATATCTGTCAAGATAATTATATATATGCGGCTTATATACATTTATAATTGTATATCTGCAAGAAATTGCAGAAAGAGAGGCGAGAGAGAGGAAGAGAGGAGAGAGAAAATGACAACAAAATCCTAACTATAGCTATAAATTGTAATTTTTTAAACTATAGTTGTATAATGTAAATACATATCATATGTTTGCCTAATTATGTTATTTTTCCTTTTTCTCTTTATTGCAGCTAATGTTTGGCTAATAAGATAGAGGGGTCTTTCTCGCTTGTTTAGTAAAGTTAAATTTTTGGCTTTTTCTTATGGATGGCGATTTGAGTTGATGACACAGGAAGACTCAGCATTCTGATGAGTCACCTAGTTGTGTGGCATGTAGTGTGTTTAGTATGTCTTCGAAGCAAATGAAAAGTGTATGTTGCACTCACGAAGGACTACAAATGATATACTAGAGAAAGATGAGGATGCCGTCAAAATTAAATTGTATTTAAGCTAGAAAATTTGTAATTAGCAATAAAAAAAGGTCCTCGGACAGTTCTCAACTTTTAAATAGAAAAAAAACTCTAGCACATGTTCTTTATTTTATTACCACACCTGGTGCTCGAGCTAGCACGAGCAAAATATCTATTTTTTGTCTCAATTTATATGACATAGAATCCACAGAGTTAATATAAAATTTATAGAGTCAGTTAAAAATTAATATGATTTTTAGATATTTTAAGTTGTTAATTAGTGTGATTTATGATATTTTTTTATGTAATTTTTTAAATAATATATTTTCTTGTCGCAATTTATGTGTCATCGATAAAATTTTAATATTTTTAATTATTTTGATCTATATTACTTTCACCTCATTTTGAGACAATATATATTATTCATCTATTCCTATTTATGTGGCACTAACTCGAGAGTCGAGCGAACTTTTTTTTTTTATGTTTTTTTTAAATATTTTTAAGTTGTTAATTATTGTTATTTAATTTTATTCGTAATTTTGAAATAATATATGTTACTCATTTTGTCCCAATATATATAGTACAGAGTCAATCAAATGTTGTTAATTGTTGAGATTTACCAAATTTTTTTACATAATTTTCAAATTAAATAATACATGTTACTCCTCCTGTCTTATTTTATGTGACACTAATATATTACTTTCAAGAATCAATCAAATTTCTTTTTATATATTTTAAAAATATTTTAGGTTGTAAATTATCATAATTTTATAATATTTTTTTATATAATTTTTAAATATATAAAAAAAATTAAAAAATACATTTATATACTTAAATTGCTCAAACAAGCATGTGCGTGTTTGAGCTGCTTAACTCCCTCTTATTATATAAGAGATGTTATCCATCAGACATTATATTATCAATCGAGGAAAAAGGGGTACCAAAAAAATTTGTAAAAGATGGTGATTGGGTTTGCTTTTTGATTTTTTCAAAGATTGGTGTTTTGTTGTGGTGGTTGGTGAACGAGCTTGGAATTGGTAGGTAATTTTTTTTAATTATATTTTGAATTCTCGATAAATTTCATAATAATCATATAATTATAACTATTTCCAATAAAGTCGCATAATTATGTCTTTTAGAAAATTGGTAAAACTTTCACCCTATTATAGATTATCAGTCATCGGAAAGTTGAGTTTTTGGGGAATTATGACTTTGGTGTTAGTAGGGTGAAAATTTTGCATTTTTCTATTTGAAAATATAGCTATGCAATTTTTATAAAAATAAAAATTGAACTGATTCCTAATTTCAACTGAAATAGGAGAAGATCCAAATTTAAATTGATTCTCAAACTTCAATTTAAGTAGGACAACAACTCCTTGAACCACATATTCCTTCCATAATTCAAATCAGAACCTTACCAAAATCAAGAGATCTCCGAATTAAAGAGCAATGCCAAATCGAGTTTGATTTTTTGTTATTACGAATTTTCAACACAACGGCAATTGGGATGCAAATCCAAACATCAATTTTGACGTTAACATTAGTTGCAATTGCGTAAATCCTTCTTTCAAACTCATTCTCCCTTTTAATCAAATGCTAATTGGGCATGGCTCCCAAATAAAACAAACCAACATTTTAAGTGGCTCAATCTCTTATAATCCGTAGACCTTTACAGAGCTAACTTAATTCACAACAAATATCAAACTATACAGTAAGTAACTCTTCGATCCTTCATGATATCAACAAAATATATTTATATATTGGTATGATATCATGGAAGAATATTGCACTCCTTCAGTAAAAAAACTTCTCAGTCTTTCATCATATCATCACAATACATGTATATATTGATATAATATCATTAAGGACTGCTCCAGTAAGACACTTTTTAGTCCTCCATGATACCATTACAGTATATTTATATACTAAAATGGTATCATAAAAAATTACTTCAACCTTTCTATAGTTCTCCATGATATCATTTTAAAATATACAATATACTAAAATGGTATCACGCAAGATTCATCTGTGTATAAAAAAATACATTGCTCTAGAAATGTTTTTATTTGCGACTATTGTATTCAAGTCTTATGTTGTTTGTGTAAAAGACTCGCGTCATTGAAGTCTTAAAGCAATAAGTATACGAAAATTAAGATTCGAGTGACATATTTCACCTTCTTTTCCAAATAATTTTCTAATGATTCACTTTTATTTGAGGATCTCTCAAAAATAAACTCAGTTGTAAGATTCGCGTATACTCTATCTTCCCTAAACCCCACTAGTGAAATTTTATTAGGTATATCATTGTAAATATTTATCCTACTTTAATCAAAAAGATTAAGAATGCAAATATTTTCAATTTTATTAGAACTTTTTTTTATCATCAAAAATGAAATTAATAATGGAGTTACCATGAACTTACATATATCTATTATCCATTAAAAAAGTACTTTCTACTTATTTATTAGTTAAAATGATTTTTTCTAAAAAAAAGAAGTAAAAAATAAAAGTAATATTTCTATTAGAAATGTGTTTAAAAGAACAAAAGAAAAATTACATTTAAAAAAAATAAACAAAGACATTTTTGTGACCCATTAACATAGGAGCATTTTTGGACCAAACTATTGGATTGAGGGGAGGGTGATTTACGACAGGGCAGTTTTGTTTAATTCCACATAGCTCAAGGACATTTTTGACCCTTTTTATTTATATTAACATGATGCCTAACAAAAAGACATCTTCCATCTTACACCAAGATGCTGAGGACAAGATACATTATACTTTGATTTTGCTTCAAGCAGAAGAGCTCCATACAGAGAGAGAGAGAGAGAGAGATTATAGAACTAGAAGGCAAGCTCTCTTGGGAGCTTGCAAGGGTAGGATTATGCCAAAACATCCTTGATTCCTTTCAGACCATATACACCAAAGCACCTTTGATTCCTTTCTCTCCAAACAGACCACCATAGAAAGATCAAAACATATTCCACAACTGTGATGACACTGGACACAGAAGAAGATGCTGATTTACATCTTCGCACAAATGACATCGTCTACATGAGTGATGAACCTCCTCCTGCAGGCTATACTGGGATGGAATAGCTTCATGTAGCAGTAGAAATGAAGCATTGCACGTTAAAGAGGCACTGTTTTACCATAGCATCTGCTACGATCACACAATACCCCTATGAGAGTTGGCTTGGTCAGGCTGAATGTGTAAGCTATCCAGTAGTTGGTCTTGAAGAAGCTGAGCTATATTCTCCACTTCCCAATCAGTACAATTCCTTCTAAATTTTTCACTACCCAAACTTGATTACTTATACATCAGTTTATTGTTGCCCTGCTGTTTTCTGCAAAACTGAAGAGATGAGGAACCTGTCTCTTAAGAGGAGGATTCCCCACCCAATCATCACACCGGAAAAGTGTTATTTTGTCATCCTCTAGCTTTAACTGTATCAGTTTTTCGTACTCTTCCCAAAGGCTTCTTATATTCTTCCACAAGTCGCAAGCATGAGGGAAACTAACAGAGCTAGTACACCAGATATTGCTGCTACCATATTTAATCTGACACAATTTTCTTCCGAAGAACTTCCTCTTGACTATGTCTACACAACCACTTGAAAAGAAGGCTTTTTTCCCCATAACTGTAAATTTCTTATACAGAAACCATCCCTCGTCTTTTATTTCCTGTAATAGTTAACCACTTCACCAGATGAATGGACTTCTTTTCCTTGTTCCTTTCCCATAGAAAATCTCTCTCCTAAGCATGTCACCTCTCTCTCTCTTCACCCTTTTCAGCATGGGAAACAGAGACATCATCTAAGTTGGTACACTTGTTACTAAAATTACATTCATTCTTCTGTCAAAGGGCAGGTATTGCTTCTTTCACCCAGACAGCTTTTTACTCAAAATTCCCTACCACTCCTTGCTGAATGCCCTTGGATTTGGTTTTGCACCATATTGAACGTCCAGTATGCAGTTGGCAAGTCCTATGTTTCATTCCAAGCACTTGGCCAAATCCTGTACATTTTGAGTTTCAAAATTGGAAATATAAATTCCCCGCACCTTAAACAACCAAGTACAATTTCCCTCAGCACCCTTACTTGCTCCTACCTCTGCATCACAAAAAGTTAAGGCATCATCCACACATAAAATATGACTCCTACGCAAAAAGATATGAAAATAAGATCTCTATTTTGTTATATTTTCGAACTTCAACTTTGACGTATTTGTTCAAATGTTTGAAGCATTTACTATGCTAGTTAAATTTCTTAAGCCTATAAACGAACTCGATACCAAAAAATAAGCATTAAAGCATCACGTTATGCAGCACTATATCTTCACCGCTAAGTTCACCAGTAGGCTTAAAAACATGGTAACAGTCTGCATGACTAAGAGAATAGTGCACCAGTTCATATAATCAATTTTAGGTTTATGCGGAAAACCAGGAACGAAAGTAGTAATAAGTAGAAATAGCAAAGAATGATAGGAAACAGCCTATTATCATCCAAAGTCCAAATGATGATTACTCGCACGGGGATTATAATAGGAAGATAGGCCTAACAGGACACCATGTGTTTTATATCTGGTTCATTTCCGGGTTGGATAAGCTACTACCTCCACATACCATTTTTAATGGGGACTGCAACAACATCATCTTCCAGAGTGTATTGCTGCAAAGCTGAAGAACAAGATACACAGTTCATCAGACAACTTAATAAACTGAAATAATAATTACTAAACAACAGAGCACATTTTAAATGGAACTTGAATGACATCATATCGACGCACAAGGCATGACCAGTTCACACTGACATGCATAAGGAGACCACAATAAAAAGATCGAGACAAGCACAAGTAAGTTTCTTTTTATCTGTCAAGCTGAATTACATCCCTTAGGTAAAGAAGTTTCCAAAACTGCAGTACAAATTAGATATTTATCTTAATTTTTGCATGTACCAGCTAAGTCATGAAAAAGCCCACTAGCCTAACAATAATGGTGGCTGAAACATTTAGAGTTTGCCATAAAATAACCATAATTTCTGTATTCCTTAAGTCAGTCAAAGGTTTCTCCTCTGGAGAGATCTACTTCAGGCTCCAACTAGCGATGATCACACAAAAGAAAGCAACTTGGTATGTTCCTCCTGCAACAATTCACAGCTAAGTTGCTCGGACTCTTCACTTTTGGTGCCGCACCCAAGTCAATACAACATGGGTGTGGGTGTGGGTTTGGGTGTGAGATCCGTGTCCGATTTGGTCAACCGGTTTCGAGTACTTTGACCAAAATCGATGGGGATTGTTTGGATAGTTTTAATGATTTTTATAATCAATACAAAAGCTAAGGTGAAATTGATGAAAATGGAATACTTTTTATATAGAAATTTCTATGTCACTCCTTTTCCTTTAATTTTCTTCCAGGATTCTCCTCAAGTTCTCCATGTAATATCTCATAATTTAGGTTTTATCACTCTATTTTTAGATATTTTAGTTATATTTAGGCAAATCCCCGCACCTGTATCCATATATGGATCCATATCCCTGAAAATTAAAAATTAAATCATGAGAGATCCGCACCCGTATCGGACACCCGCACTCAAACTGACAGTCCAAGCTTTTCAAGAGAAACAGACAAAACATTCAGTTAGGTTACTCAGTATCTCCATCTTGCTCATAATCTCCAGTTGAGGGAGCAACAACATCAATCTGCTGAGCCCCAGGGTTCACGAAATCTTTTTCAACGCCATTTGGCAAATAATGCAACCAAAAGATTACAGTATCACTCAGAATTTAGTGAACCAACCTGCACGACAGAGTGAGTTAATCAAAATCTTTGAAATAAAGTTTTTACAGAGTAAACAGGATACATACCACAATCATGAGTTCCTTTTGCTGTATTATCACTTCAGGAAACCCTTTCATGGTTTGATATCCTCTTCCTACACACATTAAAAGATGTCATCCCTATACTAGAACCAGGGAGCATCTATAACTCAAAATAACGTCTATTCTTTAAGGCATTAACCAGGAAGACAAAAGAATCATCAGCCTGGTGACAAAAATACAGCTTTACAAAAATGTAAATACTTTCCGAAAGATCCCCAAATCACTGGTATGGCTATCGAAATCATAAGCATCAACATGTAGCTTCCAGATTCCAACTGGTACTATCAGGACCTAAGAAGTTTTACAACTCCAGTGCTTTCACCAGATATCTATCAGTGCAACTCATGTCACAGGTAAATTTTAGAATTGACATCACTTAACAGTAAAAGTGAGTCAGATGAAGACTCCTAAATTCGAAAATCCTTCAGGATATCAGAAAATGCATGACTCAATCACCCAGACACTAACTTTTGTAACACCAATGCATAACAAAAAAGAGTTACTAAAATGAAATTTTAAAGTTTCTACATATTGACCCTTTTCATTGTAGTAATGACACTGCACACAGACCAAACAGCGACAAACTTCTGGTCCAAAATCTTGAAAAACTTCTAAGCTCATAAATGATGTCATCCTCATATCAACACCTATGACTAAAAAACGTGTTCATAAGTAATCTATCAGGAAAAAGTCAACAGTATCAGTGAGACATCCTAGTTTAGTATTAAGTTCAAAGTTCCACAAGTCTCTATTGACAATCTTTTTTAAATCTTGGTAGGCTCCCTTTAAAACAAGGTGGAGCACCCTTACCCAAGGGACCTCTCCATTAGAAAATATTTCTTCACATATCACATATCACATATCACATATCACATATAACTAAAAGTGGGAAGAGGTTAGGCTAAAAGTTAGATTACCCTTTTGCCCCTATATCATTACTTATTTGCCCTTATGCCATTATTATTTATTAAATATTAATTTTAATTAATTATAAAAATTAGGTTTAGTTCCTTTTCATATGTACGTTGGATTCTTTTGTTTCATATTCTATATGCCCTATTGTCTTCCTCCTCTGCACAGTTTCTTCACTCTTCCTCCCCTGCACGTTTTCTTCACCTGTTAATTCTCCAACTCAGGCCGTTCAATTTCCTTCCCTTCTCTCACCATAACAGCATACCAATTACATTCCCTCGCCTCACTGTAACAGCTCTATTTTAGTGTGCAGTAATTTCGCACATCATCATAATTCCAGGTTGATGAAGATGAAGAATTACCTTTGATGAGGAGAACGAAGGATACAAAGGATAAAGATGGAAGGTGCTAACTCTATCTTTTCTCCAAATCTTCTTTATCCTATTCTTTTGTCAATTGATGTAAACATAGTTTTCTCCCAACACTTGCATCTATTTTTCTTAAATCAGAGCAATTCTTGTTCTGCCTCCAACCGACGTTCAAGTCATTGAGTGTACACAATCAGAAGCTGAACGTGACTTCTATGATGCCCTCTTCAAGAGATCTAAAGTACGAACGAAAATCTTGTTCTTCCCCTGTAGAAACTAAATTTGTTAAAAAACTTGTGTTATTTAACTTGAAATGATCATCATTGTTGCTGATGGAATGCATGCGTTATACTTTTGTTTTTGGTGAATAAACCAGGTTCAATTTGATCAGTTTGTGGAACAAGGAAAAGTTACTCTTCACAACTTTTTTAATATTCTTGAATTGTTCGATTGAGGCAGTGCTGCAACCATCCTTTCCTTGTGAATTGTGATGAGGTTAAAATCAGTCAAACCAATAAACTTGATGTAATCTAACCTATGTTGCTCGCACCCCTCCAAAAATGTTGTCGGACCTTTCAAAAGTGCATAGCTTTAGGATGATCCAACACACATAACAGTAGTTCTGAAGAAGTTTGAGCAACCTAGAATCTTACAACATAGCTTATTAGTTCCTTCTAAAATCTAATGCTATATATATATATTGCTTGTAATGTGCAGCCGAAGTGATAATCAAAGAATTTGCAGATTTAGACAAAATAGCAAGAAGGTTCTTGGAAACAAATCCTGATTCATCAACACAAAAAGCACCTACACCAGCATATGTAGAAGAAAGTTGTTGAAGGAATTCAAAATGACGAAAATACGGAGTGTCCCATATGCCTTGATGAGTCAGCAGATGACCCTGTGCTAACACCATGTGCCCTTCAAGCTGGAGAACTCCAGCAAGTGGACTTTGCCCAATTTGTAGGCAAATGCTAAAGAAACATGAGCTATTCAGATGTCCTTCTGCAAATCAGTTTCGAGTTGATGTTGAGAAGAACTGGCAAGTATCTTCTAAGGTTTCAAAGCTGATGGACTGCTTAGAACCTATAAAAAAATCTGATGAAAAAAGCATTGTTTTTAGCCGATGGACTTCATTTCTTGATCTTTTGGAAATCCCACTCAAGAGAAAGCAAATTGGTTACTTGAGGTTTGATGGGAAATTGTCACAGAAACAAAGAGAAAGGGTCTTGAAAGAGTTCAGTGAGACAAATGAAAAAACAGCAAGTAGTACTACCGATTATCCATGTTATTGTAACTCTCCAAAAATGCTTGTCGAATCCTCAAAAAGTAGTGCATTTTTGGAAAGTCGACCAAGTACCTATGTTCGACTCTCAAAAAAGGATGTTGCACCCTTGTCGGATCCTCCAAAAATGAATTACTTTTGGAAGATTCGACAGGCATCCGACCTCATTTTCTCAATAGTCTGAGCAACATAGGATATGCCAATACACTATTCAAATTCTTGAATCTTTTGCTTAGCTCTTTTAAAGCTAACTTTTTAAAATTTCATTGTTTTTCAAATTCTGCTAATGTCAATAAAAGTTGGAGGTGTTGGCTTAAACTTGACAGCAGCTTCTAATGTCTTTCTCATGGTAATTAAACACTTGACAGATTTAAGAAAAGTAAGGGGTGCATCGACCTATAGATGTTGAATTCTTTTGACTTCGCTCTTTATCTTACTAAGCCTTTGTGTGCAAGACTTACATGTGTTGGTGAAAGATAGGTTGCAATGTTGCACTCTTAAATTTTAAGTGCAGAAGTTTTGACTCCGTCACTAACAAATAGGTATCTTATTGAATAGTTTAGGTGCTTATTTGGATGCACTTAAATACAAGAATAAAAATTAAAATCTTTATACAATTTTGTGTGAACAATTATATTTAGTTTATACATATTATTTATTTTGTAAAATGGTGTATATATAGGATACAGTGGAAGAAAAAGCAAGAAAGCAAAGGATGATAGCTGTAGCTTTGACCGATGAAGAAGTGAGGCCTGCTAGAATTGAAGAGATCAAGATGACTTTTAGATAATTGATTTTAATTTATTTGCAAAATTCCAATTATATTTATATTTAATTGGATGTAAAATTAGTGAAAAAATTGAGGAAAAGCAAGAAATTTATGTCTAAGGGGAGGATTAATTATTTTTTTTAGTAGTATAATTGGATGTAAAATTAGTGAAAGAATTGAGGAAAAGCAAGAAATTTATGTCTAAGGGGTGGATTAATTTTTTTTTTTTGTATAGTATCAATCGTTCCACCTGAATTTTGTAAAGTATTTTTGAAGTAACAAACCAAGATAGGTTCTAATTGTCTATGCTTTGGGCAAATTTGAATTATATACTCTTATTCTCGATGCATGACTAATTTTCCTTTTTAATTAGTTTAACAAATATATTTTAATATTTAGTAGTAATCGACGAAATAACGATCCACACTACTCTTCAAATGGAGATTCAAATTTATGCACTTACAACTTGTACGCATTATTGTTTCCATAAATTAAATCATAATTGTTCTACTACATCAATAATTCAACTTACCATGGGACGCACGTGCAACGCACGTGTCCAAGACTAGTATAACTAAAAGTGGGAAGACCTTAAGTTAAAAGTTGAATTCCGAAAATACCCTTACTCCTAAATAAAATTACTTAATTTTTCATTAAATGAATAATTTATCTACATAAACCAAATTTATCTAATGGTATCTTGATGGTCATTCTTCACTAAAAAAACAGAAATCAAATGAAATTGAAAAGACAGACTCACTAATTAAAACAAAGAAGTCCAGTAATCTCCTCTTTAAGAAATCAAATGAAATTGGAAAGGCAGGTCCACTAATTAAAACAAAAGAAGTCCAGCAATTTCCTCTTTAATTTCATTTTGATAATGGTCAAGCTATTCCGTTGATATATTAAAAAAATTGCTTTTAAATTTTTGACATTTTGAAGGTAAACCCTATTGCAATAATATTTTTGTGAAAAGTTTGAATATAAATTTATGAAGCTACTAACCACTTAGTATTTATTTAGTCATTGATGATAGGTTAGATAGAAAGTCATTTTAAACTCTATATAATGAGAAAAACAAGTGATTGATAGATTCAAGGTCTCTCTCCTTCTCCATTATTTTTAAAACTGCTTTCATAGATTAATATTTTTTTCCCATCGCTTTGGTCTCTTTATTTCATTCATTTTATCTTATATTTATATTCCTCCTGCACTCATCTTTTCTATTTCCTTTTTATATAAGTTTATCTCCAAGTAATATTAAGTTGCTTGTTTTTCTGTATTATATAGAGTATATATTTTTTTAATATCTATATTTTCTTGTAGTGTAGTTCTAAATATTGTTCAGTATAGAAGGTATGAATTGTGCAAGGAATAGTTATTTATAATTATTATATTTTTTGTTGTTTTTTCTTTGTTCTTTTGTAATAGGGTAGAAACTTCTCCTAAAGTACCTATATTAAAAAAGAAATGTTATAAATTACTTAACAGTTAAATATAAATCATCATATCAGTACATCAATCAACCACCATAGAGTCTCTGGAATATGTATTCTTTCTATTAATTTCATGTTGTTGGAGTAAATTCATGAGTTTTTTGTTATATTCATCTTCCAATAGAAAATATAAATGGTTATGTTTAACCTTTACATAGAGAAAAAAATCATACCAATCTATATTATATTTTTTGTAATTTATAAATATTTATATTAATGTGAAGTCCATTACATGAATTATATTTTCACTAACTCTCCCTTATGTAAAGATATGTAACATTCCTCAATCTTATCTTCTAAGTAGTGATACTTGAGACAATATTTTACACACTTGAAACAATTGGAATATATTTATATATATGAGAAAATCTCTATCCTCTCTTCTGTTGTATCAAATCTCTATCCTCTCTTCTGTTGTATCTTTTTATTTGTTTTGTTTAATGTTTATTGTACAAGCTATTGTTTTGTTATTATTATTGAGAATTTACAGTAGTTTGATGCTTTTTATATATTAATCTAGCGTAAAGTATTTTAGTACCCTTATTTTGGATATTGTATTTGGACAATAGTTAGTTATTTTTATTTTAAGCACTTATATCAAATTTATAATTAAGAATGTATTCTTTTTATTAGAAAGATATTAAAAAAATAAGTAAATACCAATAGATTTGAAGGGATAAAATATGTTATTTACGATACAAAAATTTTATGAAAAATATTTAGAAATAAACGTACAACGCACGTTCCCAAAACTAGTAATATAAAAAATATGAAATAATAAAAACATATGAGTTATGTTTAAGCCACTAGGAGTTCAGCAACCTATTTTAACTCGGATCAACAAGCATAGGAAAGGCATCTTACAAAAAGTAAAAGACATCTCCAAAACTTGAGATAATTTTATCTTTGCAAATATTGCACTTGTTTAAATATACAGAACATAATCCCTCCCCACCCGTCCCCCGCCCCCACCCAAACCTCCAAATTCATTTCAAATTCTACAAACAGCGAGCACTCATTTAGGACAAAATCGGGTGACTCAAAAAATGGGAAAAAGGAAAAAAAGTTGTAAAGAAAACAAATGGCTAAGCAGTAACATGGTAGAAGAGCAGTCTATTTGAAAATGTAAGTAATCTATATGGAGTTTGGATGGTACCTTTAGGAAAATCAATTCATCCTTAAGATCATATGATTGTCTTAGATTTTCTGTGAGAGAGTAAACTCAGATTCTTGATAACCCAACTACAGCAATTTGCTATAGACGGAATAAGCTGTCAAGTCAAATCATCTCAACCAACTGAAACAGCCACCTCCTGGATTTCATCAGAGCTGGATGCGCCAAAATCAATGCTGGTAAACCTGTCCGTGTGCACATTTCTGATGTTTACCTGATGAACTAGCTCATTTATCAAGTCTGCATATGCTTCCCTTGGAAGGATTCTGGCAACAGTACCATCAGTCAATAGAGTAAAGAGTGAAGCAGAATGGTGGGATTGATACAGGAGACTTATTATACACCTCAGACTAAAATGGTCAACTTCAACAGTAGCATCAAGCATTTCAAGTAAGATCTCTTCAACCATGCTAACATCACTTCTTTTACAGAAACTTGAGAGAATCAGATTACAAATCTGTTTACTTGGGGCTAGACCAACCTCCTTCATTTGGCGGAATAAGGCATAAGCTTCTCCAACTTCGCCACCAGTAAGAAGTCCACTAATGGCAATAGTGTAAGAAACATCATCTAGTTGGGACTTCCTTGAAGCAGCTTTCTTGATTAAGCTAGAAGCTATGTGAAATTTACCAGATTTTATAAGCCCATTTACTATCACAGTAATTATATGAGAATCAAGCCCAACGTGACTTCTAACAAGTCCATGGTACACCTTGACTGCCTCTCCTATCCTACCTGACCTGCATAAACCGGTCAATAATCCCGCAAAGGTATACTTATCTGCTACAAAACCTCTATATATCATTTCATTGTACAATTCAATGGCACCAGCAGGATAACCAGCTTTGCAGAAATAGCTAAGGAAAGAGTTACAAGCAACTAAATCAGGTTGGATCTTGAAGCCAGTTATGAGCAGAGGTAGTTCAATAAATTGCTTGGAGATACAAACGGTTGTAATTAAAGAACAAAGAGTGTAAGAATCAGGTATTAGTCTTTGTTCCTGCAAAAGTAAGAAAGCATTAATTGCATCTTCATACCTCCCCATTTTAGAGAGGCAGTCTATTAACACATTATAAAGAACCAAATCAGGGAAGCATCCTTTTGATTCCATCGTATCCAAGATCCCAAATGCCTTGCTTGGCATCTGGGACTCAAAAAATCCCTTGATCAATGATGTGCAAGTTACAACATTTGGTGAATACCCACTCTCTACCATCTTCTTAAGTAAATGACTCGCAGCATCCATGTTCCCAGCTTTACAGTAAACATCTATTAATATACTCCAAACTCTCTCACATATAGGAACACCTAAAACTATCATCAGACCCAATATCTGTTTTGCCTCCACTATGCAACTTCCTTTACAATAACAATTCAAAATCACAAAAAATATCTCCTGATTAGGATAATACCTTTTTCTCAGCATAATGGTAAGTACATCCTGAAGATTAACCAAATCATTGAGCTTACACAAGTTACACACAGCAATGTTATAAGACAAAAAATTTGGAACCTGGGTTTCTTTCAAAACTCTAAGAGCCACTTCAACACGCTCAATCTTAAACAAAACATCCATTACAATGTTCCTAGAAAAAGTATTTGGAGTATAACCATGTCTAAGTATTTCCTCAAAGGCCTCAAAAACTCTATCATACATTCCACCAAACCAGTAAATTCTCAGCAAAAACAACAAAGTTTGTGGCTTTATTACAGAACCAACTTCCTCCAATTTCTTAATAATCCCTTTCACTGTTCCAAATCTCTGAGTCAACCGAGATACAATACTAACTATGTGGGTCAATGTGACCCTGTCATGAAAGTAATTGGGTTGCCTTGCACACCACAAGAAAAAAGAAAAAGCAAGAATGTCAGAAGGGCAATTTGATATAGTTGTATGTACAATTCTAGGGGTGAGTATGATTCTGAAATTTTCAGGGAACTTCTGGTAATGTCTTGAAGAAAAAGAACCTTGTGGGGTGTCAGCAAAACATTGAATTTGTGAGCATAGACTTCGAAATGAGGCCAAAGGTTCCATTTTGAGCATTCGATGTGAAGTAATTCTTCCAATGGAGAACCATATCCATAACATTTCCAGTATATAATACCAAGAAACCTAAAACGCAGCATATAAAGAGAATAATAGACAGATTTAAGCAGACACAATTTGTCTACATTGATGAGTTTCTTGAAAATTGAGCTCGGAAGTTCGTCATGGTAGAACCCTGTAGACCAACAAAACCCTAGAAGACGATGACCCGAATGAATCCAAAACCCGTATCCGACTTGTGCCTTTTTTTTTTGGGAGAAATAACTAGTATATGTGGTACCTTTAGGAAAATCAATTCATCCTTAAGATCATATGATTGTCTTAGATTTTCTGTGAGAGAGTAAACTCAGATTCTTGATAACCACTTGCGAATATTTTAAAATATAATAATTTTTAATAATTATTAAAATATTTTAAAACATAATAATTTTTAATTAAATTTAACAAATACTAATTATTATTGAGTTATAAAAGTGTGTGTAATCATATATAATTTTTTGATATATATATATGATGCTAACAAAATTTTATTCTAATCTGTGTGCAATGGGATATGTTTTTCAAAGACACCAAACACAATTCTAACAACTTTTACTTCTCATAATATAGTGAAGATTAATAACATATATGGTTTGTATTGAATTAATATTTGTGCTAATCAATTAAAATTTTAAAATCATAGATCAATCAAAAATCTAATATTAAATATATTGACTCTACCTTAGCTAAAATCTAAATATAATTTATAAAGCATTTTGCAGCCTCTTTAACACACATTTCTTTCTCATTCAATCCTACAAAATAAGATAATATTCATTCAAAATATAATTTTATAAAATAAAGAGCCACAAAAAAATAAATTTCACTGATAAAAAAATACTATAATCAAACTAATATATACCACATAAAACTATATTATTTTTAGTGCAAAGGAAAAATTTGAGAGATGAATCATGGGTGAGACAAAATATTTTCACCTTCTTTTTTGTTTTAATTTTGTGGGGAAGTTATTAGTTTTTTATATTTTAGCAATAAAGGAATAGTTTGAAAATTTAATTAAAATTTTTTAATATAAAAATCTGATTACTTACCATAAAAGTTGATGAGTCATAAATGTGTTTATTAAAATTTAATTTAAAATTTTATGTAACATTCGGTGAAAAGATAAAAATACTTCTAAAATTGATCTTGCACGTAGCATGTCTTTCCATGCTCCGTTTGCAAATTCGAGATCGAATTTGCGATCAGTGCAAAAAATTGAGTCAGAAAATGGTCTCGACTCGACTTTAACGCGAAAAAATGCGAATTATTTTCCCAAGAAAATAAAAAATAGTGAGGTTTCTGCACCCCTTCCGCGACGCGCTAAGGATGCGGAACCACACTTGGTTGTTTTTTTGAAAACTTAAGAAACTAGAAAAATTCGCGAAAAAGTGTAATAATACGTCGTGCACTAGTGCAGATGGAAGCGGATTTGTTTTTGCTTTTGATGGGGAGGGGTAATTTCGACCTTTTCCACAACTCATTTCTTAAACTAATCAGTTTTAATTCGTTTTAAGTCTAAAAAAACGCATTTTTGTTCTTTCATACTTTAAGCGTAAGATCAAAAACAGTTAGGGCCTTCAAGAATATTTCTCTAACTCACCAAGAGTCCTTTCCAAGGTATGTAACACCTCTTAAAAATTATTATTTTGATAATATCTTTAGAAATAGAAGCTAATTTTCACCCATAAACTTTCAAGCATTTGTTGAGACTAAATTCCTGTAAACTTTGTAAAGCATGTTAATTTTCAAGGTAAATTTCCTAGATATCTTGATGAATATTATGATTCTTGGTTTTTATATTATTCAATTAAAGTATTGTTTATGGTCATCTATGAACAAGATTTGTTGTTGTTAAGGGTTCTTGAAAATCTTGTTACTATTTCAAGAAAAGAAAGACTAATTTGCGTACTTTTTAAGCTAAGTTCAAGAAGTATATTTTAAAGTTTGATTCTGCATATTAGCCAAGAAATCTAGCTTGATTTTGAATCACTGAAGTTGATAATAGTTTTCAGACAAGTTAAAAAAGTCAGATGAGAAAGCTAAGTAGTTGATAATAGTTTTCAGACAAGTTAAAGAAGTCAGATGAGAAAGCTAAGTAGTAAGTTGGGCTAAGTTCCCGAGAAAACAGATTCTTTTTAGAATTTCAAGTCTTTAAGTATGAGATATATATAAAGTATTTTGGGAGTAGTATTGAGCACCAATATGGGTGAGAGTAGAATTAATTACTCGAACTCATAAATTATGTAGACAGCATAGGATAGGGTGGTACCACGGTACCTTCCTCATTAGCCACTGAGATGACCCAATTTTGGGATGGATCCACTCCCTTAGTCCTTCGTTCCCTACCCCGACAAAGTAAGGGACAGCTCTGGCATCGTGGGCAAGACATTGTATCACCACGAAGCTCATAGTGGTGGTTGTCGGTTAAAAAAACTCCCCAAAGTTTTTATGATTATTATTATTTCACTATGGATTATGTTTATGTCTTTTGATATATAATATGATATTCTGAGATACTGTTTTGGTCATCTTACATACCGTACATTGCACGTACCGACGTCCTTAGGACCTGCATCATTTTATGATGCAGACGCAGGTGATGGAGTTCCTCAGCGCTTCATTGAGAACTTGACAACTTCCAGACATTGGTGAGGCCTGCTCTCAGCCCGAGGCCCTTTGATTGATGTTATTTCATTTCAGTCTTTATTTCAGTTCTGGCTACTTGGAGCCTGTCCCAGTAGTCCTTTCAGACAACTTTAGTAGAGGTTCCATAGACTGTGTGTCAGTATTTTAGTTTAAATATTTTTTTCAAGATATTGCTTAAGAGCTTTTATATTCAGTTATGCAGAACATTCTTGCTTAGTTGTTGCTTTTATATAGCTTTTTCCACTATTGTTAAGTCTTCCGCTAAGTAAGTAGTCAGACCAAGTGGTTCGCTTGGGACCAGAAATGGTTTCTGAGTGCCGGCCACGTCCAGAGTGTAGACTCGGGACGTGACATTTTAAAATTATTATAAGTTGTTTTTTTTTTTTTCTATAAAGGAGGAGTAGATGTGAAAAGTTAGTTTAAATATTTAGTATTGAAAATTTGATATCTTCCTACTAAAAAAAGAGTCCTAAACGTGCATGTCAAAGAGTCCTAACTGTGCTTGAGTGGTGGGAGGGGGTGAGAAAATTGGAGGAACTGGGAGTATTGTGGAGCTTTTGAACACTTACATGCAAGTATGCTATTGAAAATTCAAAATATATATGGAGTAATATTTTCAAAATAGTATATATTTTGAAAAAATAAATTAAAAAACACTTATATTAAATTTCAAATTTAAATAAACCACAGTAATCCTAAGCTAACAATTTTTAATATTAATTTTTAAATGTTGTACAATATACAAATTTATGTGTAAAAAATGGCATTTATTTAAGAAATAGCATGGGTGAGACAAAATAATTTTCGTCTTTATTTGTTTAAATTTTGTGGGAAGTTATTAGTTTTTTATATTAAATATTTAAATAAAAATTATTTTTATAAAGAAGGAGTAGTTATGAAAATTTAATTTAAAATTTTAATATAAAAATATGAAATGTACCATAAAAGGAGTCCTAAATGTGTTTATTAAAATTTTTTAAAAATTATCTTTAACTATTTTGCATTTTTTTTGCTATAAATGAGTAAATGTGGAAAGTTAGTTTAAATATTTAGTATAAAAAGTCTGATATCTTCCTACTAAATAAAGAGTTCTAAATGTGCATGTTTTAATTTTTTTTTAAAATTTATAAAATTAATATAAACAATTGACATCTTTTTTGCTAATGAAGAATGAATAAAATATTAGATAACATCCCACAAATAAATATATTTTTATATAAATTTAGAATAAAATATATACATAGAAGTTATTTATTATTTTATCATAAAATTTATTAGTATTTTAAGTGACTACTATCTTATTTTAAAAATGCAATAAGTAATTGCATTTTTCTTACTTGTGCTTTGTGTATATTTTTTGTTTTTTTGATTTACGTATACAATTTTCAATTTTGCCTTTAATTTTTGAAATTATCCAATTAATTTTAGTATTTTTGCCTCTTCTTATGTCATGACCGTTCTAATTTTTTCTACCGTTATAAATTAATTAAGTCACTAAGCAGTCAAATTAGTTGTATCTGATTTTTAAAAAAAAAATTAAATTCTCAACAATATCTCTATTATTTTTTAAAAAAAAAAATAACCAAGAGACATATTTTTATCTTAAACATTAATTCATATTTTCATTATTAATCTCTAAAAAAATTTTATCAATGTTTTTCGATAGAATTATTTTAGCTACAGACTTATGGAACCTCTTATGAAATATCTATCGAAAATCGAAAAATATTATCTTTATCAATAATGTCTCTCAACACCTTGTTATTGTTTTAAGTAGTGATTGGAGAATATACTAATGCAGACATACATAAAAAAAAAATTAGTGCATGTTTTGTCACTGTCTCTCATATTAAAAAATTAAATTAGAAAATAAAGACTAATAACTTTAAAATAATTGTATTAATGTAAATCTGTTGTGAAATGGTAGAGACTAAAGTGTCTCCACCAAAGAGAATTAAAGAGAACACACAATTTTAACGAGGTTCGGCAAATAATGCCTACGTCC
>DF362585.1:25844-40808 GCA_000787875.1 Solanum virginianum | reverse complement strand
TATATACTATGAGCACATAACCTCCATTTATCACTAAGTACCAACATAATCCATCATGATAGTTTACGTTAACCTCCATGTATGAAGTAGTATTCATCCAATCCAAAGTCACCAATGACATATACGAACTCATAAGTCCTCTCTGTAATGCTTCCAAGAGTCACCTATTATGATTGAGCAATCCAGCCTAATATGAACCATCGAATTCTCAGATATCACTATTTGTCATTCTAACCCAAGCCAAACTTGCTAAAAAGAAGTTGATAGTCTTTCATAGCCCGATGTTGAGTCAACCCACCTCACATTATCACAAAACTCAAAGCAAAAATTCATACAATTTACAACTCTGACCCATGGGCTCATCTATGATGTCTAATCTCCTTCATCTTTCTTAACTTGTATCTGTCATAAATATTGCGAGGATGTCTGAATGCTTAACTCATATCATGGCCCAATCTTAGATGCTCCAATTCTTTAATGCCCAAAGTTTATGTACTCGCTCCTAACCCATTTATTGTTATTATTTTTTGGAAAAGCTTACACAACGGATTATCTTTTACTTTACGTCAAACTACTCAAATGAACTTCATTTAGTCCCTTTACCGTCATCAGTAACAGAATCTATAATCGAAGTCATGCTCAAAATCCCTTCAAAATGCTTAGTAACCAACACAACCAATCATCTTATTGCCTGAGTAATCTGTACCTTGACAGAATCAACTATCGCAATTACAAAAATACCATGAAATCTTGGGTCAGATCTTTCTCAATCATGATTAATACACATCTTGAAGATATTTAGAGATTGCATACCCTATTCACACTATGCAATTGATTTCCTTCTAAATCATGATTAATACACATCTTGAAGATCTTTAGAGATTGCATATCCTACTCTTCACCAATTGCCTTCTCATATACCTTGTCGTATCCTTTGTTTGCAACCCAAGTTGTACTAGTCACTGAATCAAACACCATAAAGAACCCCTTCTCACTCGAGCCAACCCCTGGAGACTTCTTTTTCATACCTTACCTAACCATTTCTTAATCCCACTGATACAAGTGTAACTATCTTTTCATATATCAAACAAGGTAACTAAAGTCATACCATATAATAAAATTGCTCTTATGATTACTATGGTAGCCCAATCCCAAGTCATACCAGCAGAATTTACTAACTCAACCAATCATCCACATGCACTTTCTCATTATCATTTCCCTTCATATTAATATGAGTGAACTTGTCAAAACTTTATTAGTCCATATACTTGTTATCTCAATAACGACGGGCTCCTCATGAATCACAATAGAATCACTAGTCCCCATAGAGATTTGTAGAAAAAAATTCACACTTAAACGTACTAATACCCATTTTAAGATTCACCACTACAACTTCCCTTATAATCGATTTCAAACCCAAACATTCACAATTCTAAGTGAGCCTGATCAATGGGGTTGCTATAGAAGAGAAGAATGAGTCACTTGTAATAACTAGTTAGGCCCACCAACAACAAATATTATACCCTCGAACTCAGCCGAAACTCACATTTGAAATAGAACTTGGCACATAACCTCTCCTCTCTAAGCCGTTGAAGCACAACCCTCAAGTGTCATTTATGATCCTTTTTGGCATTGGAGTGCTCCAATATATCATCGATGAAAACAAAAATAAGAAAGTCAATTATAGTTGAAATATATCCTTCATCAACTCCCTAACTGCATCTAGGGCACTGGTTATCCCAAAGGACATCATAAGTGACTCATAGTGCCCATACCTCGTCCGAACAACTATCTTAGGAATGTTAGAAACTCTGATGTGTAGGTGATGATGTTCAGATCTAAAATCAATTTTGAAAAATATGGTTACAGCATGAAGCTGGTCAAAGTCGCCCATTATATGGAGAGGATACTTGTTCTTAACTGTCACTTTGTTCAACTGTCTGTACTTAATACACATTCTCGTAGAACTTATCATTTCTCTTTCAACAAAATAGAGCACCCCATAGAGATACACTTCGGCGCATGACCCCCTAACTCAAGAGATCTTGAAGTTGCTCCCTAAGTTCCTTCAACTCAACCATGTTGTCCAAGACCTTACCCTGGACGTATCTCATCTAATTTCATCTACACCCAAGCCATTTCTAATTAAAGGAAAATCCAATGTTGACCACACATCCATATCTTTAATCCATTACCTCTAAGCTGGGTCGAAATTCAAACCATGCAACGTATCGAGAAGCATAACAACTATGCACGATATGAATAGAAAGAATAAGAGAAAATTTCCTAACAGTCTTCGTAGCCTCCTAAGGATAAGTAACGAACATCTTCGCACCGATCCTTAAGACTCTACTTGACTGGGCTTGTACATATGTGAGACCTATAAACCTAGGCTCTGATACCAATTGTCACGATCCAAAATTTCAGGCATGATGACACTCACCTAACCTGCTAAGGCGAGTCAGCCTAATACTTACTAATCCAAACTTAAAAATAATTGAGAAAGATGAATATATTAATACAATAATTAATCATATGAATACCGACTACAACTATCTCAAGGACAGGTGTCACATGTACAAGATCCAAACATAACAATAGTTGCGGAAGATGAATAGACTAATACGACAATTAATCATATGAATACCAAACTACAACTATCCAAAAGACTGGTGTCACATGTACAAGCCTCTAAATATAGAATTCTCGAATAAAATACATGTCTCAAATGTCTAGTTCTCAAATAGAACATAACATAATAACGGATTCCTTATAGGTTTGCTGAAGACATAAGCAGTTAGGCACTCAGAAAATAACAACACAATATATATATATATATATATATATATATATCACATGTAGAAAATTGCTAGAATATAGATATAATCATCACTTAGCATCAGGTCTCTAAGGGTCACAATCTCACAACTATTCTGCAATACATTAATTCATAACATACACAATTACACTATCCGAAATTCTATGATCAAAGCCTATAATAGTATAATTCTCATTATCTCACTTTCAAGTCCTGGAGGAAAACTCTACAATTTATCAAGTTCTCGCTAATTCATCAAGTGTCATTAAGTCAATACTAAAACTAATTAAGTAAAGACATAAACAAGTCAAATGGTATAACGAATATCTAATCTCAATAGCACACCATATAATCATAACAAGCCAGAGTATTATGGGATGAAATGAATGCCGTGAGATGCAAAGGATGAAATGCAATGTCAAAAAATAGTGATGCATGTCTGTCCTAGTGATACACACCCGCTGCCTCGTAGACCGGGACCCATGGAGGCCACACATGGACCATGTATCCACCGGAACCATTTTCCTTCGTTAATTTTCATTTCATATCTAGCCAAAACCATTTTTCTCTGGCTTTTCTTTCCTTTTCTTTTTCACTAGCCGGAACCATATCAAGTATCACTTCGATATCAATAACAAATAATCACTATTTTCACATATAATAAATCTCCATCATTAATTCACAAGTCAAATATCACCATGGGATAATTATCCAATTCTAAATATTTCAATCAAAGCCTACATAAATTCATTTCTACCCCAAACACTCAATTGTATACACATTGGAGAATACAAGGTTCAACATATTTAACAAAAGGTTAGAAATCCACTTGCCTTAGTCGAATCATGATCAATCAAACATTTGAGCCTTTCCCTTTCGAATAGAATCCGTAGCACCACAATCTAGTTAAATAAATTACCGCAATTAAATTTCAAAACTAACAACGTCTATTACTATATGTCTAGCCTAGAAAAATATTTATTCAATTCTTTCATAAATTCTTAACTTCAAGCATAGGGTTAAATCTCAATTCCTCTAATTAACATAACTCTAATAATATAATATAATTATTACTTAATTACCTTTCATATTATATTAAAACCTTTGAAAAAAATTAAGAAGATTACCTAAAATTATTTTGCTCCCTTGTTCGTCCGTGTTAGTTTTCCTCTTTTCTTTAATTTTCTTCTTCTGCTTTTAATCTTTCTTTTTGTTACTTTGTCTTCTGCTTCTAATCTTGCTTTCTCTTACTCGTTTTAAGGTTTTCTCTAATTAATTCAATTATCTAAATTTGCTTCCCAATTAAATAATAAAACTATTGAATAGTCTAAAACGCCCCTTTAAAATTTACAAGATAAACATTTTATAATATACAAAACTCTATATCTCAAAATGAATTAATCGGTCGCTACAACCATTTTTCCGCTTGATTTTCTGCGTTGATCGCAAATCCAGTCTCATATTTTCCATCGAAGCTTTGGAAGACGCATTATATGCACAATTACGTTTTACGGGCATTTCGATAATTTATATACCAAAATATATTTCAGATTTATTTCAATAAAGAGGATAGTTTTACAGTATTATATATAGTTCAGTCTTTAATAAAATCTCTAGATTCAAATTTATAAAAGTCTCTGTCTGTTACTATAGTTATTCTAATTATGTCTATTATTTCAAAGTTCAGTCTTTAATAAAATCTCTAGATTCAAATTTATAAAAATCTCTGTCTGTTACTATAGTTATTCTAATTATGTCTATTATTTCTTCTTGAAGGTCTCTATTCAGTGGTTGTAATGCTAGTAAGATGGTACACAGTGTTTCGTCTTTGAAGAAATTAAAGTAAGGGTTCATAAAAATGTTTAAAAAATATTTTGTAAAAATCCTACTCAGTACTCTCTCTCAAGAAATAAGCATATATATGTTATAGTGAATTTTCCCTGATTTTATACTTTTTTTTATTTTATTTTATTTATTATTGATACCCTTTTCAATCTCTTACTCTTTAGCCTTGAATTCTAAGGAACAAGTTCTTTAACCTCACCCTGGATATGGCGATCACAACTGTCTTTTCATCGGGCTATAAAAATGCCTTCACTGTTCCTAGGAATTTGCAGGTTAATCTATCGTTGTTGTTTTAGAAGATAAGAGTCTAACCATTTACTAAGAGTATACAACTTAAACATAAAACATAAGAATTATGATAACAAAAACTGACAAAACATACATAATTTTCATATGGGGATACACGAAGACTTACATAGCTTATGACTTATTGAGAGGTTTCCCTTTTGGAAACCCCTTAAGGACTTGGACTGACTAAAAACTTTGTGGTTGTTTTTAAGATGGTCTTGATATGATATTGTCTTTTAAAAGGATATTTCAAAAGAAGAGTTGGTCATAGAGGATTTTTGGTGTTTTGGACTATCGGTTGTTTGGTTGTTTATGGGTGTGTTCTTGATTGTCTTGTGGAGAAGTAGAGGGAATATTTATAGTTGGGATGAGATAAGGACGAAAATAAAGAATGGCCAAGATTATTCCAAGTGAATGGTCTAGATCTTGCCAACAGTCTTTGATCTTTTTTAATAATGCATATAGGGTACTCTTTGACCCCATCGTCACATGCATTATTTTAGTTCATTCCTGACTTTGAAACTGACTTAAAATAAAGATGCGTACTTGTCAATTTTTTCTTTCTTTTGAAAGGTAGTGGTAAAGCAAGCACTCATAAGACATATTGTGGGCATTCCCACATGACACACTTATTTACTAATTTACACATGTAATTATTCTAGCTTTATCCTATAGTGTCTAAGTTGTGAAGGGCAATTGAGTCAAAACTCATTGCTGAATCATAGCCCTCGTTTGGATCTTGTGCATCTTGGTAATAGTCTTCTTGAAAGTCTGAGTCTGTTCCTTGATGGCTTGGGGTAGTTGGTTCTCGTTCTGGTTCTAAATTTTCTATTCTTTTTGAGATTGTTCGTCTAATCGCTTTTCTTGTTCTGCTTCTTTAGCTATGTATTGAAGTGCTTTTCTAACCATTTCTTCAATAGTCTTTCTGTTTCTTTTTATTGTTGTTCTTTGTCTTTCTCCTATATTAAATGTTCTCGATAATCTCCGTCTTGATGGTGTGTCTGGTCTTTCTTTACTTTTTGGCAAAGTGACAGCTGTTAATGAATTTGATAAGTCTTTACCAGTTACCGTTTGAACTGGACTAGTTATACCTATACCTGATACCGTAGGTTTGATTGCATTCAGGGGGGAATGCACACCCCTCTCATCCATTTTTGCTAGAGATGGAGAACTTGTTTCTGCATTGCCTGTCTGTTTTCCTTTATTTGTTGTCTCCTGTTTTAGTAATGCAAGTAATTGGTCTTTTTCTTTGGCTAAAACTTCATATTTTGTATTGAGTCTCTTGAATCATTCAATCATAGCTTCACAATAGTCACAGAAAATTATTTTATCTGTGTCTTTTTGGATGTTGTATTGTATATTGGGTTTTGGGCTTAGGCTTTGTTTTAGGGCTGGAGATATGCAACAGTTTGGCCAAGTATTCCTCTTGCATAGTCTAAAGCTTCATTGAAATCATTAAATCCTTTAAACAGAGGGATATTTACATTATTTATAGAGTCTACCACCTCTTGCCAACTCTGAAAAACACCGTTAACTTTACCATGTATTACTACATAAAATTTGAATTTTTTCTCAGTATTCTTATCTGCAAAGTACTGTCCTAATGCATTTAAAGAAGCAATAAAGTATTTAACATCCTTTTTATTGTATGCCATCCATAAGTTGTCTATTATACATTTTTGTGGTCTATCTATTCTACAATCTGGCATTATTTTAAAAGATAAATTGCTATTTGGGTAACAGATTAAATTGTACTTCCCAAAATGTAGTCTTTCTGATGTCTGAGGTCTGAGATGTACATTATTTAAGAGTGTCTGTGCGTATGAGTCTGATGCAAAGGCTGGGCCTTTGCCTTTATTTGTCTGAGTTGGCACTGGTAGTCTTGGTCTAACACTTTCTGTAGGTCTCATTCTGAAAAATAAAAGAAAAGTTATTTCATTTGAAGATTTAGTCTACTCAATTGATCCACTAAATTATTATCTTTTTCTTTAATATATCAAAAATAATGTTTTTATATATTGATATAGTGTCTATAAAATTTAGCCATCTTCTTTTGCTACTGTTCTTTTGATTTATCTTTTGATGGAATTTTACTATAGCTTCACAGTCTGTTCTAACTAATATTTCATGTTTATTTAAAATATATAATTTAAAACTATTTAATCTATATATTATTGCTAATACTTCTGCGTCTATACTACTCATGTTTCCTTTTTCTTTGTACTTACCGCTTTGGTAAGCACAAATTTTTTCTTCATTTTTAGCGCTATATTTACCTGGTCTTGCTTTTAATACTGCTCCCCATCCTTGGAGGCTTCCATCTGTTTCTATTATTAAATAGTCTGTTTCTAATGGTATGTTTAAGTCTGGGATATTTTTTACCTTTTATTTTATTTGTTGTACTAATTTTATATCTTCTGTGTTAAAGAATTTTTGTCCCTTTCCTCCTGTCTTGGAGTATAAAGGTCCTGCTATTTTTCCTAAGTCTTTTATGAAATTTCTGGCATAATTTACTAATCCTAAAAATTTTTGTAAATCTTTTGTTTTATCTAATTTATCTGGCATTTCTAGTACTTTCTTTGCTATGTGTGGTTGTAATTTTATTTTACCATCTCCTAAGGTTATTCCTAAAAAATTTATATGTGTCTTACATAGTTCCATTTTCTTTTTACTTATTATTATTTCTTTATTTACGAATAATCTAAAAACTGTCTGTAGATGTCCTAAATGTTCTTGTAAGTCTCTACTAAAGACTAGGATATCATCTACATAAACTAATACAAATTTTTTGTATTCTCCAAATATTTCATCCATTTTTCTTTGAAATATTGGTGGAGTTGTCTTTAGGCTAAATGGCATTGCTAAGCATTCAAAATATCCTTCTGGACAAATAAATGGGCAGGGTGCATTTTAACTTGCCAATATCCTGACTTGCAGTCAAATTTACTAAAAATCTTTTTACCTTGTATTCTATTTAGGAGTTCGCTTTTATCTGGTAATTTGTATGCATCTGTTCTAGTGTTATCATTTAATCTTTTGTAGTTTATTACCATTCTAGCTTTTCCTCTAACTATCTCACTATGATTTCTTACCATAAACGCTGCTGATCTATGTTTTGATGTTGATCTTCTAATTACTTCTAGTTTTAATAATTCTTTTATTTGTTTTTGGAAATCTTCTATATCTTGGTTAGTTGCTTCTATAGCTGCAGTTTTAATTACATAGTCTGGGTTTATTATGTCTAATTTACATATTAATTTATTTGTTCCCCAATGTATTAAAGGTTTTTCTCCTATTATCTCTAGTTCATCTAATATTTTTATTACATTTTCTAAATCTTTAGGTCCATTTATATTTCCTATTTTATTTAATCCTTTATGAAAATTATAAAAATTTGTTTCTATATTTATTAGGGTATAATCTTTTCCTATTATGTCTTCATCTGAATCATAATTATCGCTATCTTCTTGATAGATTTGTTTGCTACATTCTTCTTTATTCTTACAAGTTTTGCAGCAAGGTTTATCATCCTTCTGTTTATTATTATATCTTTCCTTTGTTAAGAATTTTGTTGTTTGAACTGGAGTATGGGTTGTATGTTTAAAAAATACTACTCCATCTCTTGTTATTAAACATCCTCCATTATCTTGAAAAATAAAATTTAATCCTATAACAAAGTCTGCCTGGATATCTAAGTCTCTTACTAAGATTCTTTTTACTGGGTATGAGGGTTTGTAAAAATTATTACAAGTATTATGAAAACTTATGGTTGCTTTGTCTATATAAAATTCATATATATTATAAGTTCCGTCCATTTGCATTGCTGCTATTGGTTTAGGTAGTTTATTAAGTAGTTTTTCTGGGATTATTCTTTTGTTTATTAAACAACTTGTACATCCTGGATCTAGTAATGCTAAGGTTTCTATTTCTATATCTTTTATTCTTATTCTTGCTAATACCTTGACTGTGTTTATAATTTTATCTTCATTACAGATTAATCCTGTATTTATTTGGTTCCTTATGTTTATATAAGTATTTTCTTGATTAGCTAGTTCTGTTTCTATAATTGTTTCTTTCATGGAACTAGAGTAGTTAATATCTGTATTGGTTTCTTCTATTATTTTCCTTTTATCTTTTTCTAAAATTTTTAATCTCATGTCTAATTCATATATTTTAGCCTCTATTGTAGTTAGTCTCATATCTGTTAATTTTTCTTCTTTTCTCTTTGGCTTATAAATACTAATTTCTAACTTTTCTTCTATGCAGGTGATACATCTTTCTATGTAACATTTTCTACATTTGGCTCTTCTGTCTTTACTGGGATACCATTTACAAAATCTACAAGGATTACTGTCTATTCCTTTATGTCTTTCGAATTCATGTTGGCAGTCTTGTACAATATTCATCATATTACTATATTGTAATTCTTTTAATTCTAGTGATGTCTTAATGTATGTTCCTATTTCATTTATGAATTCATCTTGTTCTGAGTCTGAAGATTCTACTGTGTCATTTTCTGTTATTTCTATACTTACTATGGAATATATATTTTCTGTGTCTGACATATATTCATCTACATTGATTAAAGTTTCTTGAAATTCTTCTATTAATTGTGCGTTTTGAGTTCTACTATTATATTTCTTAGGACATGTATTTGCTAGATGTTCTGAACTACCACACGTAAAACATTCTAATTTATTTTTATAATTTCTATCGTTTCTATATTTTCTTACATGTCTATTTCTATCTAGATATGGTTTTCTAGCTGAAGATTTCCTCAAATAATATTTTTTCTTATATGGATTTGGTCAGTATTGTTTATTCCTATTTCTTCTAGGTTTATATGACTTCTTATCATAATGTTGAGCAGTATACATTACTGTCTTACGAAAATTCATTTTATTTTAATTATTTTTGTATTTGCATATTAGTGCATTTTTCTGTTAGTATTTCCATTATATGTTGTACCTTTTGTCCAATTGACCATTTTGCCGTATGATTTTGTATTACTCCTTTTCTTTTATACCATCTTTCTTCTATTTCTCTTCCTAATGCTCCTGGTAGTTTATTAAATAATTTTTTTTCTATAGTCTTCATCAAATGTATTTCCACTAATGGTATAGTAATAGAAATATTCTCTTAGGAATTCTTTAATATAACACCAGTTTGATATGCTTAATTGTTCTAATTTTATTAAAGCATTTCTTTGTAATACTACTGATTCCACTATTCGGGTCTTCTCCTGTTAATATGCTTTGTATTTTATTTGTCAAATTATATGGGTTTGGTCCCATATTTACTAAGTTTTGAAATTCTTGGGGAAAATTTACTTTATATGCTTCCCATACTGCTTTAGCAGATTCTCCTAAAAATGTTTCCATATATCTATACATTGTTTCAGCGTCTTTTTCGTTATAATTTTTAATATAGTCTGCTACTATTATTCCTTTCCATATATCTATTGCGGAATTTTATATTTGTGGGTCTTGGGCTTCTATATTTACAAATCTTTTCTTTATTTCCTCCTTCTTGTAGTCTAATTGGTTCTTCTATAGGCATTCTTGTTCCTATTGGTTTTATATTTTCTTGTTTTATTTCTTCTTCTGGGTTAGTTCTAAAGATTCTTCTTCTGGGTACATTTCCTGTACTAGTATCTACTGTATGTGTTTCTGCTGTTCTTTGGAATGGTGTTGAGCTTGTAGATTCCATTAATTCTTTTTGGCTTGCTATAGATATTTTTTCTTCTTTTTTATTTACTAAAGATGTAGTTTCTATTTATTCTTCTCTATGTAATTTGTTGATCATATTCTGGGTACTTCTATATCCTAAATTGTCTGTTCTTTCTATACATTCTTTTAAATGTTTTATAACTTTTTCTAAGCTCATGTTTTTAGTTTTACAGTCTTTACATTTCAATGTTGTACATTTTTGTTCATTATATAGTGTTTTTGCTTTTTCTATTACTTCGTCTACTGCGTATCCTTCTTCTATTATTTCTGTGTTCATTAAGCCTATTTTCTGTTGTTATTTCTGTTTCTTCTGTTCTCATCTTCTTTGGTTTGTCTTGTGTAATTATAGTCTGTAAATCTTATAGATGTTTCTCCTTTCCTATTTTTATACATTAAATGAGTCTCTGGTGTATATGCCTTAGGTTTATTAAACTTGTCTAAATTTCATTCTAATCCTGCATACTCTTCTGGATCTATTTTTATTGGTTTTATTAATCTTATGCCTTTGTTTCTCATTAATTCTACTACATCATTTGTTTTTAGTTTAAATTTCGTGTTGCTGTTTAGCGCTATTTTTCCTATAAATCCTAAGCATACTAATAGGTTTTTTCCTTTATCCATTTCTTCGTATCCTTTAGTCTGTATTCCTATTTTTATATGATTTCCAAATTCATTTAAATTTATAAGGAAATCTGGACTAATATAACATATTCCTCCATTATTTGTCATGTCTATTTCTGTTAATCCAATTATTGACTTTTTTAAATCTGACCATCTATCATCATATATTACTACTAGCACTTTGGATCCTAAATTTTTTCTTGCTAATCCTTTTATTCCTATTACAAGTAATCCCATATGCATTAGAGTCATATGTGTTTTCTTTATATTTTTTATTGATTCTGGATTTACTAGATTAAGTTGTACCATATTGTCTCCTAATGCCGATATCTGTTCTTCTCTATAGTATCTATAGAGTAAATCATTTCTAGAAAAATATGTTGAGTTATATAGCACTCTTGGGTCTAATAATTTTAATTGATTTTGTTTAAAGATTTGTAAGTCTTTATCTATATCTACTATTTCACTAAGTTGATTATTATCTTCGTTCCTATCTTTTTTAGAAAATATTCTAGCTATTAAGTTATTACTTATTTGGTTTTCTGAGTAACTTGGTCTGGGTCTTTCTTCTTCGATGTCTCGGGTATTTCTTCTTCTCCTAGTTGAAAGAAAGTCCATTTCTGTGGTTTTCTAATTATTTTTACTTTTTCTATTTTGGTGTAATTTCTATATTATTTAGTTTTGTCATTAATTCTTCTATTCCTGATTGCTGAGGTTGTTCTGTTGTTTTTCCTTTTAAGAGTTTATCTATTTTTTTATTAATTTCTACTAAGATTGCTATTATAGTATTATTTTGTCTAATAATTATTGTTTCGGCTTGGCTAGCGCTTACGTATGTAGAGAATCCTTCTGGTTTGATTTGTGTGTTAAACTGGGATGTATATTTTACTGCGTTTTGATATATAGAGTTGTCTTCGTTCATGTAAGAGTTATTCTTTTTATTTCTAAAGCTAAGTTCTTTATTTCTCTAATTTCTTTATCTAAATTATCTAGTATTTCTATATTATTTTGTAGTTTACTTTTATTATTTTGACATTTAATATAATCTAGATTTTGTTCTATTCTTTCTATCTGTTTTTTATAATTAATCTGATTGTTTTCTATTTCTTCTATCTATCTTATAATCCTTTTATCTTGTTCTTGTAACTTATTACTTAAATTAATTATTAAGTCTACTATAGTATTATATTGTTTGTCTTCAGTATGTAAACTATGTTCCCCCTTATCAAAATTACACTTGATTTGTGTATTGTCTTTTAATATTCTATATTTCTTTTCTGGATATATTTTTAAATCTAAGTATTCTAAATGTCTTAATGGATCGATTGTATAAGAATCTATTTTATTTTTATTTTATATGTATAAACGGTTTTTTGATATTTTTCAGAAATATTTAAGTCTATTTTTACTATATTTTAAAAGTCTCTTATTGATTTCTATTTCTTCTTTTATATAATCCTTATATTCTTGATCTAAAGTATAATATTTTAAGTTATTTATAAACTCTTTGTGTTCGTCTAAATTTTTTAAATATTCTTTTACGTCTTTATAATATTTTCTTTCTCTCCACAATTGATTATTGATTGTACGTATTCTTTTTATATATTCTATATTTCTCATATGCCTAAGATTAGTCTTGTCTTTTATATATATATTCAATTATTATTTTTTAATTTTAAATGATAATATATAAATAAAAAGTTTAGATCGTGGGTTATTTTAATTTATTTATTTTATTACTTTTGAACTATCGTTTTTTATTTTTTCTTGTTTAGAAATTGACTTATCCTATTAATAATATATTTTTTAAATTTAAATATTTTGAAATCAGATAAATTTTAAATAATTTTAAATACAAAAATATATTTATAATTAATTTTTGAAAAAATTAATTTTAAACTGAAAATTAAAAAATCATTAAAGGGATGACTTGTGGCAATATTTTTTAATTAAAAAAATTAAACAATAACTAAGATTTATAAATTATCATGTTTTGAAAGATCTCAAATTAGATTAAATAAATAACCATCAATATGGTTATAAAATTATCAAAAACTGCTAATTTAAAAAGAAAATTTAAAAAACCTATATAAAAAGGTAACAAAATAAAAATAAATTTGAAATGTAAAGAAAAGTAATTTTTAAAATCTGAATTTATAAAAAAGAAGTCATACAATTTTAAAAGTTTGTTAATTATTACCTAAATTAACTAATTTGTTCTAAAACTAACACGTGTGTTGATCTTGCTACCATTTGGCATGATCCTAGACTAGACTTTTTTCCTATTAATAATAATAATAATAATAATAATAATAATAATAATTATTATTATTATTATTTTTATTATTATTATTATTATCATGTATTACATAATTTAGTAATGATTATGATATATTTGTTTGTCACAAGGTAATTATAAGTGTGTTTGTTTGATTGTACAAATATAATGACAAGATTATATTAAATTTTTAATAATAAAAGTTAATTATTTAAAATTCAAATTTTATATTTAATTAATATTCAATTAAGGATATTTATAAAAAAAATATTTAAGAATATATTGTTTTTTTTAAAAAAAATATAGTTATTAGCAAACATATGTTCTTAACTAATATTTCATAAAAGAAATCTATTAGTATTTTTTGAATTAGTATATTTTAATTAAATTGATCATAAAAATTAAAATATAAAATTTATACGAACATTATGAAATGCATGTTAAAATACTGAATATTATAATATAATGTCATA
This sequence comes from Solanum virginianum, assembly GCA_000787875.1. NCBI lineage: Eukaryota > Viridiplantae > Streptophyta > Magnoliopsida > Solanales > Solanaceae > Solanum > Solanum virginianum. The sequence continues at coordinate 26,756 of DF362585.1, read as the reverse complement.
TAAAATTAATAAAATATTTGACAAAAAGATAATCCATTAAAGCTTACTAAAAAATAAATGATTTGTAATATGAAATATCAAGTCAATACTACTAAAATAAATTAAACTAAAAAATATAACATAAGTTCTACATTTTAAATTTAAAATAAAAAATTTCACATTATACTTTTATGTCAAATTTTAACATAACGTACACAAATATGTTTTAAAAGAAAAAACGTAAGTTTATAACTATATTCAATAATAGGCTTAACTTTAATTAGAAAGTTAGAATATCAATAAAATCATGCTAAAATAAAATGAAAATTACATGAAATAAATAAGTAAAAAGAATAATATAAAAAATTACATAGAATCACATTATTACATGAAGTAAACATCGAGAATGAGAAGAAAATAAAAAATAAATATTATAAAATAAAATATATTTTTTAAATATCATAATAAAAATAAGAATTTAAAATAATAGAAATAAATAATAAGTTAAAACAAAAAAAAGAAAAGAAATAGAAATAAAAGAAAGTAATTAAAAAGCAATCATTCGTAAGTACACCATGTAATTACCAATAATTTATAATCTCCCCTTGTAAATTGGACATTGAAATTACACTTTATCAATTATATTCAATTACTTGTTGATCAAAAAATTATTTGACCAACTAAAATAGTCTAAATAATGTAATTACATCCAATTACCTAGAATAATTTTTGAAATAGGCCCTAAATATTTTTGTATGAGAAGTACACAAAATACTGGAAAAAAGACCATAAAAATAGTCCCTTATTTAGATCTAAAATGATCTCTTAAATATACATTTTTCGATTTTAATTCTTTAAATACTTAAAATTAATATTTTTTTCCTCATGAATTTTATTTTTAATCATTGAAAAGAGTTTATGAAGTAGAAGTTC
>DF362585.1:1099-21452 GCA_000787875.1 Solanum virginianum | reverse complement strand
TTGGAGACTCTTGTGGTCGGTAAACACATCAACATGAACCCTATACAAGTAATGACGCCAAAATTTTAAAGCAAATACCACGACTGCCAATTCAAGATCATGGATAGGATAATTCCGCTCATGCACCTTAAATTGCCTAAAGGCATATGTTATAACCTTGTCATTTGCATCAAAACACACCCCAAACCAACCCTTGAGGCATAGCATTTCGGAACTTAACTTGGATATTCCCTCTATCTTGAGGAGCAGGATGAGCCAGTTGCTCCTCGAGTGTACGGGCCCTCCTTAGTCTCCCTCTTCATAGTGTCATCTAACCCTTCCGATAAAGCCAAAATAAGAGCAGAGATAAGCTCGTCTTTCAAAGTTTGAAAATTCTTTTCACATTTATCGGTCCAAATAAATTTGCCTTCTTTTGGGTTAACTTTGTTATAGGAGAAGCAATGGAAGAGAAAACATTGACAAACCTCCGGTAGTAACCCACTAAAATCAAGAAACTCCTAATATCCATCGAAGTCAAGGGTCTAGGCTAATTCCTTATCATCTCCGTCTTTTTAGGATCCATCTTAATTCCATCACCCGACACCACATGCTCTAGGAATGCAACCTCTTTCAACCAAAATTCACACTTTTCATATCTAGCAAACAACCTCTCATCCCTTAAAATTTGCAACACCACTCTCAAGTGATTCACATGCTCTTTCTTACCACGGAAAAAAAATCAAGATATCATCAATAAAGACCACCATAAATATATCAAGATAGGGTTTAAATACCCTATTCATGAGATCCATAAATATTGTCGGTGCATTAGCTAACCTAAAGGACATTACCACAACTCAAAGTGCTCATACCTAGTTCGAAAGACCGTCTTGGGAATATCACACTCCCTCACCCTCACTTGGTGGTATCCGAAGCGAAGATCAATCTTAGAAAAGTGCCTAGCCCCTTGTAATTGATAAAAAAGGTCATCTATCCTTGGTAGAGGATACATGTTCTTTATAGTGACTCTATTAAGTTGCTAGTAATCAATGCACATTCTAAGAGAACCATCTTTTTTCTTTCCAAACAACACCAGCGCACCCCAAGGTGACTTACTAGGCCTTATAAAACCCTTCTCCAACAAATCTCTCAATTGATCCTTCAACTCCGCTAGGGCCATACAATAAGGGGGAGTGAAAATAGGTTGTTTATTGGGAAGGAGGTCTATACTAAAGTCTATTTTCCTTTCAGGAGGAACACCGGGAAGCTAATTAGGAAAGATATCGAGAAACTCATTAACTACCGAAACCGACTCAATCGGAAGGAATTTAGACTCAACATCCCTAAGCCTTACAACTTTTCCACTTAAAGATGGGTTCATTAGGGAATTGGAATCTAACTTTACAGGTCCTATAATCAATAAAAGCATGATATACATGTAATCAATCCATCCCAAGAATAATATCAAAATTCACCATGCCAAGTTCAAGAAAATCACAAGGCAAGATTTTATGAAATATAGATACGGGACAATCTCTATAGAACTTTTTAGCAATAATGCACTCACCAACGGGGGTACACACTTTATAAGGTTTACACAATAATTCGAGACACTATAGAGCTTATTGGTATCAAAAGGAGTAATGAAAGAAAGAGTGGCACCTGGATCTATCAATATGTACACACATCATAATAAAAAATCTTTAACATACCTTGAAACCCTGGATTAGGCACCCCCTCATTAGCAAATCATTTGTTGGGAGCACTAGAGGACCCTTGGCCTTGAAATTTCTGACCTTGTTGAAACCGATCATCCTTAGAACCTTGAAAGCCACCCTCAAACTGAGCCCTCTTGGACTCCTCACTTCTTCTCATTCTAAGTTCTCCCCCTCAAGTTGTTTGGCATATGTCATGAGTCGAGACAAGTCCATATCACTCACTAGCATGGCAGTACGACACTCTTCATTCACTAAGTCGGACCTCCCGACACAAACTTGTTCATCCTTGATCTAGGATCGACAATCAAATGATGAGTATACTTAGAGAGCTTATTGAATTTAAGGACATACTCCCTCACATTCATGGAACCTTGCTTGAGGTTTATGAATTCTATCATTTTAGCCTCTCTCAACTAAATAGGGAAGAACTATTGAGGAAGGCGGCCTTGAACTCCTCCCAAGGAATAGCATCATGATTTTCCCTCTCCAACTTCCATTGAGCAAACCAAACTTGAGCCACACCTTTAAGTTGATAGGCCTCTAGTTCTGCCTTCTCTTCCGAATTCACCCCCATAATAGCTAGCACCTTATACACCTCATTGATAAATTCTTGGGGATCTTTCTCCGCTTTGGATCCATGAAACTCCGAAGGATTCATCCTTGTGAAGTCCCTTACCCTTGAGGCCAGGGTAGGAGGATGAGGAGCTTGGGCTCCTTGATTTAATTGGTTAGACATAACATAGGCCAATATAGTGATAGCATTTCGGAACTTAACTTGGATATTCCCTCTATCTTGAGGAGCAGGCCTGGACGAAATAATAAACTGAGACGGAACTTAACTTGGATATTCCCTCTATCTTGAGGAGCAGGATGAGCCAGTTGCTCCTCGAGTGTACGGGCCCTCCTTAGTCTCCCTCTTCATAGTGTCATAATATAGAAGAGAAAAAGAGCATTCGTTGGGGGAAGAAGCCTTATCTTTACATCTAAAGCACGACATAGATCATGAAGAAGTGAAATATTTTCTAAAACACCTCTAGCCCCCTATTCATAGTTGTGGAGCGCTTCATAACCATGAATAAGACTTGAATTGACACAGTGTGTTAGATTTCTGAGGACCATTAACAACCTAGTGCTCTGATATCAAGCTTATCACGACCCAAGCCTGGGCCTAGATGTGACACGGCAAATGAAAAGTCCGAAGATAACTCAAACAAGCATCTTAGCATATCATGTACACATCCTTGATTGCGAAAGCAAAATAAAACAACAACAAGAGTCAAATATTAAAAAGGAGAAGTGGGACTAAGGGAAGTCTTTCATAATCATAGAAACATAAGGCAAGTCAAGCTCATAAGCATATCCAAACATAGTATCAAACCACACCTCTACTAGAGAATAGAGCAGGGCCAAGACACTTCTCGAGCTCACTCTCATAATAATAAGTATACATCATAAAGAATAAGTCTCAACATAGCATGAGTAAAAGTAGATATTGTCTTCGGAGTTGAGGACTCATCAAAACTTTCTTCAAAGAACTGAACTACTTATGTAGAGGAGGGTAATCGATAGGAGCTCCGGTCCCTACACAGTGATATCATGTAGGCATAAAGTATGCGTTAGTACTTGGAATGTACTAAGTATGCGAGATGCAATATAACGAAGACATAAGCCATAATATTCAAAATTCATTCATATAGTTAATGGATATAATATCAATATGACATGCTTAATCAATACTTGGGTGTAAACATGCTTGAGGATAAATCATACTTGCATATCTTATTCAACACAATAGAGTGACATAATTAGCTCCTAGAGGGTAGGGAGTATAGCATGAGTTATGATCCCTTCTAGTAGGTAACAGATTGTACATAGTAATAAGTTGTACATGAGGGTAAGACTTACAACATGGTTCATGACCCCTTCATGTACACATTAGGTAATGTATCATAATAAGTCGTACATGAGGGTAAGGTACACAACATGGTTCATGACCCCTTCATGCAGACATTTGCTTTGTACTAGAGGGTGAGGAGTACAACATGGTTCATGACCTCTTCTAGTAGGCTTCTAGTTCATGACCTCTTCGAGTAGGCTTCACAATTCACAAGAGCATAAAACTTAGTATAAGAACTCAATAGTTCACTTGTAGATCATAAAGACTTATCATATTTCAATACATGCTTGGGAGCCCATAATTATCTTGAAACACTTAACTTGTAAAATCATACAATAGCTCATCAATGACTTGAGAATTTTTGTCATGCAATTTTATCAAGCACATGGTGGGCTCATGATACTTGATCAAAATCATGCAACTCGTAGAGTAAAACAAGAAGAGTAACTCATTTCAAATCAACCCACTAATATCATAATAAAACCCTTATTTAAGGTATCTTGAAATTTATCTCAGTATTCACAAATAGTTCATAGTTCTTATAGTTCACATCATGCATACTTCATTAGATATAAATCAACTCATGGTGTTGGATTAAAATAGATTCTCATGCATAATCAATCAACACTTGATAAACTCCAACATAATTTACATTCACGATTCATAATTAAAGATACCCACGAGTAATATAACTTGAAATCATGATATTTTCATAAAAAGAGAAGGTTGGGCTCCATGGGTGAAAGGGCTCATGGATGAAAACCCATATACTTTAAGCTTGAATTTTCTTGAAATTGACTTGAGCAAGACTTGGGACTTGACTTGGATCCTTGAAATTCAAAGTGAGCTCTTGAAATTATTTAGATTGAATAGAGGGTTTGATAGTATATGGAGAGGGTTTAGAGAGTGTTTTCTTGAGAGTTTGAAGGTGAAAAATGGCTAAGTATAGAGGTATTCACGTTTAAATGGGCATTGGGTAATTACCCAAATGCCCCTGGACGAAATAATAAACTGAGAAAAAAGTTACACTGGTCCGCATCCCTGGCGTGATGCCGACCCAATGCTTGGGCACCAATACACTAGTGCGCGCCCCAAGCGCGGCGCGACCTGGGCGCGCACAGCCACTAGAAATCTAAAAATTAGCGAATAATACGGTTCTTCTAAAATCCAGGTTATACCTATTTCCTACTCAATTTTTCCCCCTAATCGAGAATATGAAGTCGGATTTTTGAAATCACTCACAGATTTTGAGATATATGAAAATTATAATTATGGAGCATTTTGAAGCACATGAGGGGTGTTTCAAACAACATTCAGTAATAAGGTGGAATAAGTTTTAATAGTGAGGAAACAATTAAGTTAAAGTAGACAATATAGACTCTACACTTGTTCAACAAGCCTCTACATTTGTTTAATGTGGTCTGGGGCTAAGACATGTCTCCAACTCACCCTCAATGAAAAGAAAACAGTAGTCTCAAAATCAAAAAACAACTAGGATCATCAAAAGTAAAGTCATGATTGGATAGCTCTCATATCTTGAAGACTTTCCAAACAAGCAAATCTTCAATCACCAAACTAATCGGAAGAGTGAAGTGTAGGGTGAATGTCCTCCGCTACGTTATAAAATAATGTAGATAAAATATGCATTATACATTTAAATGTACCATGTTTGTAGGTAATGCATATTAGCTATGAGCAATGAAGTACGTGAGATAAAAGATACATGACCAAGAGTAAAATAGCATGAATGAACATGAAAGAAGCACAAGTAAAGTCATGTGGCCAATGCATCAATGTATAGTACAATAAGCATAAAATAAACCTTATTTATATTGTATGGGATATCAACTCTAACTGACAATAATACCATGTGAGCTACAATATGAAATTCAATGTAACTCCTACTTGAGAAAGGAGAAAGCTACTTGCCAAGGTAGACTCCATCATGGTACTTTCAGTCATTCACTCAAGGAGCTAAATATGGATCCACTAGCCTAACCTAGCCTATAAGGCAACCTATGGTGGCACATATTTTTAGACAAGATATTACTACTAGGATTTCTTTGGGAGGATAAATTTAACGTCCTTCAGACCGAACCCTACCTTAAGTCTTTTCGATGCTAAATCAATTTCCATAAGCTTAAAATTCATTTAGAGTAGCTCTTTAAATCTTGGATAATTCATTCACGTGAGAATTGTCCTTATCACAAATAGAATTCATAATTAGATGAGAATACCTTTCACCAACTGTCGTCTTTCTTTCTTCATTCAAAAAAAGACTGGACCTTCATCTATGAGCCTGATCTGAGGCTTATAGACATTTTTACGGCTCGTAAAGAGGCCTCGTGGTCCCATCAATCTTTTCCAAAAAATTTCAAGTCACTGGTCCACCCAGAATAGGCCTTCTATGACTCGTGGTTCCATCTACGAGTCATAATTGACTCTCTTAAAACTTGGGTGATCAACATTTTCGACAATCTTTCCTTGTTCTAACTTTTCAACTTATGGAATATTACAAATGAGGTTTGTTTGTTTAAACCTAAGTTGTTTGTGCAAAAAATAGAAAGAAATCAAACCTAATAAATTTTTTATTTGAATAATTAAAATCGATAAATATATATTTAATGGACCATTTTAAACCTACTACTATAGGTAAAGAGCTATTTATGATCTTTTCTCCAAAATATTCCTTTTGAATATCAAATATCATATCGAAATCAAATTTTTTGATACCTCAATTTTCATATCACGACATTTGCTAGGCATTTTTAAAAGTTTGTTATTCAGTAGTTATAAATAGCATATCAACATATTGAATATCATACCGTTTATAGCATATAAAATTCATATATATTATTATAATACTAGCAAACATATAAAATATTATTAGCAAAAAATAATTGTTTAGATATTGAAATTTTAACTATTCTATTTTAATTGAAATATTTCTTTTAAGTGATGATTAACAAAGTTAATTGCTTGTGCTTTATTTTAAATATTTCTACTTGTAAAGGTGTTAGTATGATATGATTAAGAAGTTCTAATTTTTTGTTTTTTAATTATATGTATATATATAAGTTGAAGTCAACCAAAATCATGGTTATTAATTTATCGTAACATAAATATCAAATTTTATTTTTAAAAAAAATTGAATCTCACTAAATTTATAATTTGATATAATCATGATATCATATTTTTAAAAATAAAAATCAAAAAATTTAATGCCCACCACTATTAATTTTTTTTTATTTGGCATGAGATATAAACATTGTCAATTGTGTGAGGCTTTATTTATATGACAAGTATTAAAAGCAGAATCAACAACTTACTAATAGGGCCAAGTTTCTTATATTTTTTTTTATTTATTAAATAAATGGAGGGTGCAGGAAAAAATGGTGGATATTATTGGAATAAATTAATTTATACGAGGATAATTTTAATTTTTAATTTTTAATTTAATATTAATTTATTGAGATTTATCAGTTGGGTGATAGTCACACACTTAGTAATTAAGATATGAAACTGAAAAATTGAGACAACTTAGATATATTTTTATTTTGTTATAAATAAATTTATTTTATCCATCAAAATAAAGATGACGAAGAAGAAAAATACAATCATGCACTCAGGTAATATTTCCAAACATGCATCTATTCTCTTATGTTTCCTTTACGAAAAATAAAATAAAATAAAATCGTGTAAATCCACATAAATCATATATGTGCTCTATTTAAGTATTTAAAAAGATCATTTTAACTAATTCCACATTGCATAATTTTAAATTTGATCTGTCCTGCTCTGTTGCCATCTTTATTTAAGATAGTGGGAAAATAACATAAAATAAAATAAGAGATTTAGATAAAAAGAAAAAACTTAAAAAAGATTTATTCACAATTTAGTGATATTTAACAAGTGGGTAAAGAAAGCCCTCCCATATATGGAAAGAAAATAGCATATGACCAAATAACTAGCTTAGTGACCTTTCTAAAAGGGCCAAAATAATAAATGGGTATCCCATAATTAACATTAATATTTACAACAAAAACCAATTATTTGCTGAATTTTTTTTTATTTTTCTTAACCAGATGGCTTGAAAGGCATAATTTGCAAATAGGAGGAGAAAATCAAAAATAAATTTTACTTTGCTAATTGAAAGGCATTTCTAGAAAGATGTAGATATATCTCTCTATCTAGTGGCTGAATGATTTTCAGCTTCAATTTATAGTGGTTCTTGAAATTTTGTTCCCATAATTAAACTCAGCCTCATGACTTTTTTTCCCCCTTTTCCATTATCTCTTGTTGAACTGCTAATTAAATATTAAAATAAAAAATCCCCAAATTATATGCTTTATAAATATCCAAATAAAAAGAATCTTCCTCATTCTCAGGAGACCCCAATGGCAAAGAAGGAAAATACAAGAGATGAGAAACAAACTAATTTTTTAATTTTTACTCCATCCGTCACCAACACCCTTTCCTATTTTGATACGATCACAAAAAATGTTATCCTATTCAAATTGAAAATAATTTACTCTCAAATTTTTCTTTTTAGTCAATGAAATGATTCTCAGCCACACAAATATCTTAGAAAGATTTTAGATCACAAGTTTTAAAAGTTTTTTTTAAACACCGTGTCAAGTCAAAGAGTGTGACATAAAATGGGAGGAGGGACTATTTTTTATGTGTGTTGGAAGAAATCCCACGTGGTATAAATTCATTGGTGAAATCCATATTCCAGTATGTCTGGAACGCTTTTTGGGTACGCTTGGTTTCTGTTTTTCATTTTTGCCATCTCCTTTAAAGTCATTATCAGTATAAAAGTTATATTGTTCTACATTTTATTTCTTTATTATCAACCTCAATTTAGTTTTATGTTTGAAAAAAAAAAAGGAATCATGAAAAATGACGAGCAATATTATCCCTGGATATTGGAATTGATTTGCGTGCCATGCCATAAAATAGCCCATACATACCCAACTCATAAGGGTAATTTTGGAAATTCCTTAGCATATCACAAATGTTTTTTTCCCTCCCAATGAGTCAAAATCATAGTTAACCATCTTGCAAGAAGACTTGCCACCATTATTGATCATGCCATTCTAATATCGTCCACATATAATTCTTTTAATTATTTTTGGCTATTCATTTATAATATTTTCATATATACTAATATTAATTCCTTCACATAACCAAACTGCCAATTTCCATTTTGATGTCAGAAAGTCTTTGAATTTTCAGCTCTTATAAAATTGAGGTATGCAACTTTTTTCCGATCATATACTCTTTAATTAGTTGTATGTTTTTTTTTCCTATTATATATGTGTTATGAATCTTGATATTTAATAAGTTGGAGTTTTTGTTTAAATTCTTTTTTCTTGATTGCCTTTCTGTCTGTTCTAATTCTTTATTTGTTATATATAGCAGGGGACTTTTTAATTTTGTGTTTATTAATTAAAGAAAATTCTTCTCACAGTATGCAAATTTTGCTGATTTTCACTAAGTTTATGCTTAGCTGTGTGCTCTCACTTCATGTCGAAGTTATAATTCACGTTACAATCAGTCTGTTCCATAACAACATTTTACTATGACAGTCAAGTTTTTCTTTTTGACTCGATTATTTTCATGTTGTTGTTTTATACTCCCTCCTTTTCAATTTTCGAGTTTAGTCAAAAGTTGGACAATAACACCGAGATCTGACTGTAGTTATCCTTTTCTTGATGACCATTTTGTTGTTATAACAGGAGACCTTAATTTGGTGTGTGTAGGAGTTATTGAAGAAAGATGAGTTCAAGGATGAAGGGGTTACTGTTAAAGCCCAACACACATGACATGTACATGAGAAAAGAGCAGGAGTTTGTAGCAAAGTACCCTTGTGGTGGGATCCATGTGAGTTGTACAAGATGGAGTAAAGTGATTAGGTGCCATCAACAAGAGGCTAATGCCTTTTCAACTTCCCCAACTCCAATAAGAAAGCAAAATCCTCCACCTCAGGCAATTCTCAGTCCTGTTTCTGAACCTACATCAACTGCAAAAAAGGTACCCACTAACCCCATTGTTGTTACCTGTTGTATTGTATTGTTAGTTTAAAAATAATGTTTGTTTTGATTGTTACTTAGGTTCTATTATATTGTTTAAATTAACACCGATTTGGTGTGGTACTTACATTGTTACTCTAATATCTCCTATTTATCATTTATCCTATCTTTTTATGTTAGTTGTACCATATATCCTACAAGTTTTTGTAGGTCTATCATTTAAATTATAAATGTATGACATTATGTAACAACGGATAATAATACAATGTAACATTGTATTCACTGAAACAATATATTATGATACAATACAATATAACACAATATATTATGAAACAATACATAACACCATCCAAACGAAGTGTAAGGCTCTAGTCAACAATTCTTGGTGCTACATATAGTTTTACTACAGAGTCATTTCAGATTAATATTGCAGAAAGTATTACAACTTTCTTTTTTTGGTATTCACGCTGATGTATAGTAGTACAACATGCAATTTATTTATTTAATAAAACAATATAAAGTTTTTGTTTAGTGTAATGAGGCTTAGTTTTTGTCCTTTTAAATTTTAATCCTTAACTAATTCCTCATAAAACTCTATTTTATGCTTTAGTGGAACATCTCAATCTCTGATAATCAACATTATAAGGGAAAATTGGAAAAGTATACATTTTTAGACTTAATTTTATCTCTATGTGTTAATCTCTATTTTTACTTAAAAATGTTAATTATTATTTATCAAATTATGAAAAAAAATAAAAACAAAAATAAAGACTAAGGATGTGACATAAAGGCTAAGGATGTAATATAAAAGCTAAAGAAGTAACATAAAGTTTGACAAAAGTGTAATATTTTTAGAGATTGACACATAAAGGTAAAATTGAGCCTAAAAATATATATTCTTGCAATTTTCCCTATAATTTCAACAACTTTAAATATGACTGGATATCGTTGATCTTGGAAAAATATCTCGACCATAAGTATTTGTAATAAGAATATTTCTTTCTTGATTTTGTTGTAAATCTAACACTTATTTTCCTAAGTTGTAGCAAGTGTATTTTAAATTTGAGCAATTCTTCCTTTCAAAGAAGATTTTCTTTTCAAATAACTAATATATCTTCTCATAATTTATTTAGTTTAGAATAACCAATATATCTTCTCATTAGTTTCAACAACTTTTCTTTTAGCTTGTACAAATATGAATTCTTATTAAACAATTCAAGAGAATTTAAAGATTTTCTTTATATCGTCTTGAATTTTGTATTAATTTGAATGTTGTCATATTTATCTTCTTGATTTTAAATTTTAATCAATTCTGAATATAAAGACTTTTGTAAAGTTTGAGACTTGTGACATATTTTGATACTCTATAAAATTTTAAACCTTACTTAAATAACAAAAATTTGATCTTTTTTTTCTTTTTAAAGAATATATTTCTGATATAAATACAATCATAATATATATTATTTTCATAATTTTTGCACCTCGGGACAAGTTTTTTCCTTTCCGATCTTATCTCATAGCATCTTCTTTTGTAGTATTTGTTTAGGCCTTTCCCAAAATAAATTTGGTATAAGTAAATAACCTTTTATTAAATTATGTTGATTTGTTACTTCCTAACCGTATTTTAATCGGTTAGCTTATTTAGTAATAAATACTCAAAAACATATACATAAATAATTTAAATTTAAAATGTCTAATAAAAAGAATTTATTACATGCATAAGAGCATAATGATAACATGTTTAAATAAAAATAGAATGTAAAAATGTAGAGATATTAGAAGTTAATGATTAAGAGCCGAGGGTTCACCTATTAAAATGGAGTCAGTTGAGCATTAATAAAAAGCTTGAATGAGAGTGTACACGTGCTCTGCTGAATTCATTCTTCAGTAAACTCAAACTTGACACCTAGATTTCATTTGCCAACAAATGCATAAAGTTTGTTATTTCAATCATTTCTCTGTCAAAATTGTTAAGGATAATCTATCAGAAATCATGCAGATGCAGGTACTCTTTCATTTCTAATTTTGTAAAGATTTTTTGGTTGAATTTCAATTGGTTTATGTTTGGTGGACAGAGAGTTTATACATTTGGAAAAGGAAGAAGTGAAGGAAACAAGGGCATGAAGTCGCTGGTAAGTTTTTCTTGTCCTGAAAGTGTAGATCTTTTGAAGCTCAAGTTTATTATGCTCATTTGTATGTGTTGTAGCTGGGAGGTAAAGGAGCAAACCTTGCAGAAATGGCAAGCATTGGATTGTCGGTGCCGCCTGGGCTTACTATATCAACAGAAGCATGCGAGGAGTATCAGATTGCCAAAAGGCTTCCAAAAGGATTGTGGGAAGAGATACTACAAGGATTGGCAGTTGTAGAGAAAGACATGGGGGCTTTCCTTGGGAACCCCTCCAAGCCCCTCCTCCTGTCGGTTCGCTCTGGTGCTGCTGTAAGTCTATTAATTTGATGAAGTTCACTTAATTTCTACATCATACTAATGCTTATTTTTCTTGATCTATGTATAGATTTCTATGCCTGGGATGATGGATACTGTCTTGAACCTTGGACTCAATGATGAAGTAGTTACTGGTTTGGCTGCCAAAAGTGGAGAGAGGTTTGCTTATGACTCGTACAGACGATTTCTTGATATGTTTGGAGATGTGGTGAGTATCCTCGTCATTTTCCAACTCTTGTATCAATTCCCTTCTCTTTCAACTTTCCTAAATTTCTTGAAAATGAAAACGAATGCTTTTTATGGTCTCTTTGTAGATTTTTATCTCCTGTGGTTCTAATAGTGCTCTGTTTGATTGAAGGTAATGGGTATTTCACATTCATTATTCGCGGAGAAGTTAGAGAAATTGAAGGACGCCAAAGGAGTGAAGCTTGACACCGAGCTCACAGCATCCGATCTTAAACAGCTTGTGGAGCAGTACAAAATTGTATATGTTGAAGCTAAGGGTGAAAAGTTTCCTTCAGGTAATGTAAACCACAATCATCTTTCATTGATGGCCTGCATCCTAAGTAGGCTTGCTCTGTCAACTTTTTGAGTTTAAACCAAATTCTAAAGGTTATGAGAGTGAATTTACTTTGTGGACATGACTCTGTATACAGATCCCAAAAAACAGTTGGAGTTGGCTGTCAAAGCAGTTTTTGATTCTTGGGACAGTCCAAGAGCCATCAAATATCGGAGCATTAACCAGATAACAGGACTTAAAGGAACTGCAGTAAACATTCAATGCATGGTGTTCGGGAACATGGGTAACACATCAGGAACAGGTGTTCTCTTCACTAGGAATCCAAGTACGGGCGAGAAGAAGCTCTATGGAGAGTTTCTAGTCAATGCTCAGGTCTGGAATATGCTACTTTGGTTCATTTTATGGTGCATTGAGTTATAAGACACTCTCATTTTTTTGGTCGAGAAAAGATAATAAAACTGCATTAATCAGGGAGAGGATGTTGTTGCTGGAATTAGAACACCTCAGGACTTGGACGCAATGAAGGAGTGTATGCCTGAAGCATACAAGGAGCTTGTTGAGAACTGTGAGATTTTAGAGCGACATTATAAAGATATGATGGTAAACCTCTGGCATTATACTGGACTAAAGCATTCATATCTTGCTTGTTTGTTTGTTTACCTTCTTTCAGATTGGTTAAATACTTTATACGTCTGCAATAAATACAAAAATCAGGATATTATTATGAATCTTTTTCTGTTTATGTTTTGATGAATGGCAGGATATCGAATTCACTGTTCAAGAAAATAGACTCTGGATGTTACAATGCCGGACGGGGAAGCGTACGGGTAAAGGAGCTGTAAAGATAGCAGTTGACATGGTGAATGAAGGACTTGTTGACAAGCGCACAGCTGTAAAGATGGTGGAGCCACAACATCTAGACCAACTTCTTCACCCCCAGGTCGGGAAATGTTTTTTGAATCTTGCATGGTGTATGATGCAGCACTGATGTAATACTTATTAGAAATGCCAAGATAAATACTTATTTTGTTCTTTTGCTTGTCATAGTTTGAAAATCCATCGGCTTATAAAGACAAGGTGATTGCTAAGGGACTTCCTGCCTCTCCCGGAGCAGCAGTGGGACAGATTGTGTTCTGCGCCGAAGATGCCGAAGCATGGCATGCACAAGGGAAAAGTACTATTTTGGTATTTCCTCAACTCACCCTGTATCTACTAATCATGGTGATGGCTATGCTAACGCTCTATGGTATCTTTATTTACATGAATTATCCTTTGTTTATTTTCTTTTTTCTTGTTCCTGTGAATGGAGGGAGGAAAGTGTTTCTGAATAAGATTTGTTTATTGAAATCTCATCAACCATTGGTGGATATGATAATGTCAGTGTTTCAGCTTCTTGACGTTGATTGAAAATCTTGGAAATGGCATTCTTGCTTACAACTAATAGTTTCTCCATTCTTGAAACTGATTCCGTTATGTCATATAAAGGTGAGAACTGAAACAAGTCCAGAGGATGTTGGAGGCATGCATGCTGCTGCTGGGATCTTAACCGCACGGGGTGGCATGACATCTCATGCAGCTGTTGTAGCCCGTGGCTGGGGTAAATGTTGTGTGTCCGGGTGTGCTGACATTCGTGTTAATGAGTCAGAAAAGGTACTACTATAGCTTCTCAAAATGAAACACAATTATTGACATTAAGGAACTTGGAAGAATTCATTTGACCAGTTTAATGCAGGTCCTCATCATTGGAGACAAAGTGATTCATGAAGGAGAGTGGCTTTCGCTGAACGGATCAACAGGTGAAGTAATCTTGGGAAAGCAACCACTATCACCTCCAGCTATGACTGGTCATTTGGAGACCTTCATGTCTTTGGCCGATAAGATCAGGCGCATCAAGGTGTCGCAGGATTTACGGTAGTATAATGTTGCATAAGAAAACTATGATACTTTTAACTGATCATGAATATGCTGCCAATGGATTAGGTTATGGCAAATGCTGACACGCCAGAAGATGCACTAGCAGCAAGGAATAATGGTGCTGAAGGAATTGGTCTATGCAGGACAGAGCACATGGTGCTTTTTTCTTCTTTTACAACGTATACTGTCTTGTTATAATATCTTGCAACATATGTTGCCTCTCTTTGGGTAGTTTCCAGTTTTCTTGCCTTCTCTAGTGAAGGGGGATAATCATCGGTGCATCTTTTATTTATTAAAGTTTTATTTTTTATTCGATGTGACTTGTGAGCTGATGCACATCTGTCTTTCAGTTCTTTGCATCAGACGAAAGGATAAAAGCTGTGAGAAGGATGATAATGGCAGTTACTGTTGAGCAGAGGAAGGAAGCGCTCAATTCGTTGTTGCCTTACCAGAGATCTGATTTTGAGGGCATTTTCCGTGCAATGGATGGTAACTTCAATAGAAACTAATATTATTACTTTGCCATACTGAGAGAGTGAGAGTTACCTAAGAAAAAAGATGGGATTATCTCGGGGTAAGAATGGTGTCCAGATCTTGTGTTTCACTGCCGTGGTAGATAAACATCTTTCTATGTCCATAAGAACACAACCATAACTAGGATTTAGTTTGTGCTAGTGGAATGTCTGTCCAAATTTCCAAGTTGATGTAAACTTCCAAAGTGAATATATCAGGTGTACCAAGTTTTCTATCTTTTCAGGTCTTCCGGTGACAATTCGACTGTTAGACCCACCACTTCATGAATTTTTACCAGAAGGGAACCTGGAAGAGATTGTGAGTGAACTAACAACAGACACAGGCATTCGTGAGGAAGATGTCTATTCAAGGATTGAAAAATTGTCAGAAGTCAATCCCATGCTTGGATTTCGAGGCTGCAGGTCTGATCTTTTTTGTATCACAGATAATTGATCTACTTTTACTGCTTACTCGATTATGGTGCTTTAATTCTTTGCAAGGATCAAGGGATGGTGTATAAACGTGAGAAATTTGTAGTAAGTTTTCAGTTTCTTGAGAGATAGATCCCTAAATGAAGTATATTACAGAGATGCATATATTTTGTCACACGTTCCGGTGTCAATGTATAACTTGGTGTAGGTAGTGCTTATCTGACTTCTGATTTGAGCAATGCCGTAGCTCTTTTCATCTAACAATCCAGAACCAGACTTTCTTATAATGGTCTGCTTGTAGTTGTTGGTGGAAACTGTAGTTGTTTGAAACTACACAGCACATTTCTTTTTCTCATAGAGTAATATTTGTTTGAAATCTTTTACAGGCTAGGTATATCCTACCCTGAACTGACAGAAATGCAAGCTCGTGCCATCTTTCAAGCTGCTATAACAATGAAAAACCAGGGTATTTCGGTATTTCCGGAGATAATGGTTCCCCTTGTTGGAACACCTCAGGTATGTATGTTGTGGTTTGTCTAAGAAAGATCCTCCTATTCTTACATCTTGAATATTGTTGATGTATCAAAAATGAAGAGATGTAAACGCCCTTTATACAGGTCCGTCTGAGAAATAAATTTCTAAGTAACAGTGCATCTTTAATTGACAGGAATTAGGTCATCAAGTTGGTTTAATCCGTGGTGTTGCCAAAAAGGTTTTCGCAGAGATGGGTACCTCGTTGAATTATAAGGTGGGAACCATGATAGAGATTCCTAGAGCTGCTTTGATTGCAGATGAGGTATGTCTTTTGAAGAAACTTATTAACGATAATTGCAAAGAGTAAGACGGTTCATGATCTTATTTAACTAGTGAAAGATTTTCAATTACTAACCTCTTCAATGATATATGAAATATCTGAGGTCATTTTGCTCTATTGAATTGCTTATGCTCCATACGTATTTTACTGTAAATTGGTGATAGATTGCTAAAGAAGCAGAGTTCTTTTCCTTTGGAACCAATGACCTCACACAAATGACATTTGGATATAGTAGAGATGATGTAGGCAAGTTTCTTCCTATATACCTAGCGCAAGGTATTCTCCAACATGATCCATTCGAGGTTAGCTTGTCGTATCTCAAACTACTATATATCCATGTGAAAATGCTAAAGTTTGGAAACTAGCATGTTGATGCTCGAAGAATTAATATCGCTCAGGTACTTGATCAAAAGGGTGTTGGCCAGCTCATCAAGATGGCTACCGAAAGAGGTCGAGCGGCAAGGCCAAACTTGAAGGTCAGTTTTGACTTTGAATAAAAGATATAATTTACATCACTGACAGTGTATTTAACTTATATACTAAGAGTAATATTTTTCATTTTTGGATCAATCTGATCTAAATTATTTGTCCCTCTGGTACAAGATTCTTGGGTTTTGGTTCAATATGTAAGGCTAAAGTATGATATATAACAGGTTGGAATTTGTGGTGAACATGGTGGGGAGCCTTCTTCAGTTGCATTTTGGGGGGGGGGGGGGTTATGAAAAATGTTAAAAGTAGATTTTTTGGAAGATGATAGTTTTTTCTAGATTGTTCTACTATAGAAACTTAGATAAATATCTGGTAGAAATATCTAGATATTCTAGAGTAATAGATAAAATTACTAGATTTTTCTTATAGATATTTTAGGAGGAAAATTATAGTAGATTATAGAAAGATCTAGATTTTATTAGATATTTAGGAAATAGTATCTAGGTATTTCTTGGTAGAATATCTAGGATGATATTTAGAACCATCCCTCTATAACTATAAATAGGGATGGCCATACTCATTTGTAATTAACTCAAACCAAGAAACCAAAAATCAAAATCAAAGAGTCTTTTTCTATACTAAAGCTCTCACTTCTAAAATCTTCCTCTTCCTTTTCCTTTTTAGCTTCCTCTTCTTGAGTTGAATCTTCTGATCTTATTTAACGATCTTGGGCTAGCAGAAGGTTTTCGATAATACTTTTCTTCTATTATATTTCTCTACATGGTATTAGAGCCATAGCTATATGTTGGCTTGTGGGTTTATTTCAAGATTGGGTTAGTGGTTGATTCAATTGGATTGTCCAAATGAATTTTAATGGTCGTGTTAATGGACTGGGGACGGAGTTGCTGAATCAGTCCAATTTTTTTGTGGGCGAGGATTTGTAGGATGTTGTTAATGGAAGTAACACAAGTCCTCCTAATGATGGACCGGAGAATAGTAGTAAATACAAGAAGTGGAAGCAGATCAATGCAAATGCGGAGTTTATCTTGAAAGGGACAATCTTCTTAGTTTATTTGATCATATTATAAGGTGTAAATCAGCTCATGAAATATGGAAGACTCTCGATCATTTGTTCAACAAAAAGAATGAAGCTCAGCTACAAATTTTGGAGAATGAATTGGCTAACATAACTCAAGGCAACCCCTTTATCGCCGAGTACTTTTTGAAGATTAAAAACTTATGTTCTGAGATATCTTTGTTGAATTTGGAGGAGGCTATCTCTGAAGCACGAATGAGAAGAATTATTGTTCGTAGTTTGAAGTCTGAATATATTCCATTTGTGATGTAAATTCAAGGATGGACTCAACAACCATCCTTGGAGGAATTTGAGAATTTATTGTCGTCACAAAAGTTACTAGCCAAACAGTTGGTGTATCTATTAATGGAAGAGAAGAAGTTGCTCTTGTAGCCAACAAGAGGAACTTTAAGGAAAAGGTAAGAGATACACTACATGATTGATCCTCAGGTGGGTCAAGTTCACCTGGAAAAAGGAAAAGCCTTTGAACTATTATGGTAGAAAACCTTTAAAGTGTTATCAATGTGGCAAAAAACTTCTAAAGTTGTTCATATTGGTGACATGACAACTTTTACTGAAGAAATCAAAGAAGTAGATTCTGAACAAGTAGCGTCTGAAACTATATATGCTGATGGTAACTCTTACCGAGAAAGCATTGAGGGAGATGTATTAGAAGTTGAAGTCTCTAATCAATCGTTGGCTTAGATCAAACATCGAAAGCAAATGAAGAAGATGGTTGACCTTTGAAGGCCAACAATCAAGTGGAGAGACGGAAGACATAATCTTTGAAAGCTCTGAAGCTAATAAACTGATTATTAAAGAGCCAGAAAGGAAATATGGTGGTGGATTCTATTTTGGTGCCGAGGCTTCACAAAAAAATTGATGATCAAGTCATTATCGACTCAAATGTCTCTCCAGATAGTACAAATATCGAAAAGCTAAGAGAAAGGGGGAGTCTTGAAACTCATCGAGAAGAGAATTTGCATAGTTCGAAAAGGTCATGCAAAAATATTATCAAGCCATCCTACTATAAAGATGGAGATTTTATCTAATACATATTCTTGTCTCTTTGCAGAGTCAATTGATTACGGAAGACCTTCATCATTTGAAGAACTAAGAGGAGTCAGGAGAAAACTGTTGAGGTCTTTTACTAAGGAAAGATTCAAAGAAGATGATAGATTTTTCTAGATTGTCCTAGTATAGAAACTTAGATAAATATCTTGTGGGAATATCTAGATATTCTAGAGTAGTAGAAAAAATTACTAGATTTTTCTTATAGATATTTTAGGAGGAAAATTATAGTAGATTATAGAAAGATTTAGATTTTATTAGATATTTAGGAAATAATATCTAGAATGATATCTAGAACCATCCCTCCATAACTATAAATAGGTCATACTCATTTGTAATTAAATCAAACCAAGCAAGCAAAAATCAAAATCAAAGAGTCTTCTTCTATACTAAAGCTCTCACTTCTAAATCTTCCTTTTCCTTTTTAGCTTCCTGAGTTGAATCTTCCAATCTTATTTAATGATCTTGGGTTAGCAGAAGATTTTCGATAATACTTTTCTTCTGCTATATTTCTCTACAGGGGGAGGAAAGACGTGTTTGATGATTAATAAATTGACTATTGGCTAATGGTTTTTGTATAATTCATGTGCTTGTTCAGGGTGCCCATTGCAAGGCTAGCTGCAGCACAAGTTGTAGTTTGAAGGCAATTCAGGTTCAGGAAGAGGCAAAGATCAAGTTGATTTTAGCAAATGTAAATAAATAAATATGTTAAGATTCATATATGGTAACCAGACTTATATGGTAGTTGTAGGTTATGGTAGCTTATATGGTAACCAGACTAATATGGTAGTTGTAGGTTATGGTAGCTGTATATTCTCTTTCCTATTTTAGCCCATCTCACTCTTGTATAAATATACTTTTATTTGTTCATAATAAACAAGACATTTCGACCCTATTTGTGGGTTTTAGCATGGTATCAGAGCTCGCCGTTTGAGGCAAATAACTTCAACACAGGAGTTACCGGCGACCGGCGACCAGATCCATCATCTGGTGAACTGCCGAACCAGACGACGACGAACAGTCGCGCAGACCAGACGACGCTGTAACCAGTCCGGCTATGAACCGGCACGACCAGACCAGTCCGGCTACGAACCGGCGCTACCAGTCCAGCAACCGGCGCAACCAGTCCGGCGAGCTCGTCGACTGCTGAATCAGTCCGGTGATAAATCACTGTTGAATCTGTCTGGAGACAAACCAGATTCAGACAGATTCAGACGACACCCAGACTACTGTAACCATGTCCGGCGATGAAAAATTGATGTGGCATCTCCGTACTACCTTGGGTCCGGGGATCAACTTGGAAATCTCATTACACATGTAATACTCACCGGTGATAATTATGTGGCCTGGGCAAGAGCAATCACCTTGTCCTTGAAGGCGCGCAGAAAATTCTTATTTGTTGATGGAACGATTGAGAAACCAGCTGCAGCAAGGAGTATGCTCAATTGGGAAACTGTGAACTCTATGATAGTGTCTTGGATACTGCGAAGTATTGATGCGAAGATTGCTGCGTC